>ML776615.1:845991-880496 GCA_009831015.1 Picea engelmannii
ATTTATCATTGGATATAATTGAATGGTTTAATTATAAGTTGAAAAATGTTTTAAATTGTACTTGATACTAATTCACCCCCCTCTTAGTATCAACAGTTCTTCCATCGTCCCTATGAATTCTTTAGTGTTTGTACTCTTAGTCATTATCTGCTATGAATCCCTCAGCTCAAATACTCCTCTTGGATGCCTGCCATATACAATCTCAAATGGAATTTTACTTGTGCTTCTGTTCATTGAATCCTTGTAAGCAAACTCTGCCTGTGAAAACACATTGTCCCAACTGTTGTGGTGCTATATCACCAGGATTCTTAATAAATCTCTGAGACTCCTATTTACCACCTCTGTTTGCCCATCCATCTGAGGATGATAGGCATACCTAAACATTAAGTTAGTCCCCATATTCTTCCACAGTGTCCTCCAGAAATGTCCAATGAACTTCGTATCCCTGTCCGATACTATGCTTCTGGGTAAACCATGAAGTCTAACGATCTCTTTGAAGAACAAATTGGCAATATGAGTCGCATCGCTGGTCTTCTGGCATGGAATAAAATGTGCCATTTTTGAAAACCTGTCAACCACCAAAAAGATTGAATCATGTCCTCTTTGCATCCTAGGCAATCCCAACACAAAATCCATGCTGATTTCATCCCACGGCCTCTCGGGTATGGGCAATGATTGATACAATCCCGCATTCTGCTTCCTGCCCTTTGAATACTGGCAAATTCTACACCTGTCAACAAAATTCTTGACATCCGACCGCATTCCTGGCCAAAAGTAGGCTTCGCTCAGCTTTTCAAATGTCTTGTCGTGGCCAAAATGCCCTGCTAGTCCGCCACTGTGTTTCTCTTTTAGCAGATTCTCCCTCATGGAGCAATTCAGAATGCATAATTGATTGCCTTTGAATAATAGTCCCCCCTGGATCATGTAATCCATCCATGGGCTTCTGTCTCTGAGAACTGGATTCTCAGCTGCCTCATATGCCTCTGCAAAATCCGCATCACCTACATACATGTCCTTAAGATTTTCAAAACCCAATGTCTTGACTCGGAACTCCTGCAACAAAAAAAAGTTCCAGCTCAAAGCATCAACTACTTTGTTAGCAGTCCCTGAAATGTGTTTAATTACAAATGTAAAATTCTGCATATATTCTACCCATTTTGCATGTTTCTGATTCATCTTCTCCTGCTGAGTCACAAACTGTAATGCATGATTATCACTATACAATACAAACTCCTTTGGGATCAAGTAATGCCTCCACTTCTTCAATTCTTGTATGATAGCATAAAATTATTTATCATACGTGGAGTATTTTACTTTTTCCTCATCCATCTTCTCGTTGAAATATGCAATTGGTCTGTCCTCCTGGCTCAAGACTGCTCCTATGGCAAAACCACTTGCATCACATTTCACTTGAAATGTCTTCGCAAAATCTGGCAACACCAAAACCGACTGTTCGGTGATCTTTCGCTTCAACATATTGAAGCTCTTCTCTGCCTCTTCAGTCCAATGAAAAGATTTATGTCTTTTCTTGACCGTGTCCATCATTGTTGTGCTATTTCCACTGAAATTTCTAATGAATTTCCTGTAGAAACTTGCCAATCCATGGAAACTTCTCACCTCAAAAACATTTCTTGGTGATGGCTAATTTTTAATTACCTCCACTTTACTTGGATCCATTTTCAGTTCATTTTCCGATATGACAAATCCCAAGTAAATGAGTTATGTCTTCATAAATGAAGATTTCCTCACATTGATCAACAACTTCTCTTGTTGTAGCTTCCTCATTACTACAGCTAAATGCTTCAGATGTTCTTCTTTTGTTTTGCTGAAAATCAATATGTCATCCAGATAAACAATGACAAACTTACCAATGAATTTCTTCAACACTTCATTCATTAGCCTCATGAATGTACTCTGCGCATTCGTCAAACCAAACATCACGACTATCCATTCATACAATCCTTCATTGGTTTCGAAGGTTGCCTTCCACTCATCGCCTTCCCTCATGCGAATCTGATGGTATCCTCTTTTCAAATCAACCTTCAAAAAAAATTTAGCCCCACTTAAATAGTCCATCAAGTCATCCATCCGTGGCAATGGAAACCTGTACCTGATGGTTATCTTGTTAATGGCTCTAGAATCAGTACACATTCTCCAGCCTCCATCTTTCTTTGGACTTAGTACCATTGGAACAACACACAGACTTAAACTCTCCTTGATTGGTCCTTTATCCAACAGTTCCTGTACCTGCCTTTTGACTTCTTCATTCTCCTGCGACGTCAACCTGTATGCAGCTTTGTTTGGTAAACTGGCTCCTGGTATGAGGTCTATATGATGACTCACACTCCTCATCGGTGGAAACGAATGAGGTAATTCGTCTACCACAATGTCAACAACTCTTCCAGCAGTTCCTGAATTTCTTCCGCCAAATCATCCACTCTTGTGCTGGTCAAAACAACTTTTGGTTTCCCGACCACAAAGAATTGTGGATCTTCCTTCTTCTTTACTTCTGCCAGAAGTTCCTTTCCACTCATGAGAAGTATGGTATTCCTCGGTTCTGGTTTTACTTCTTTATCTTTAATTGGAAGTAACATAAGTGTTCTTCCATTCTTCTCCAAAGTATACGTATTCATCTTCCCATCATGAACTACGTTCTTGTCATATTTCCATGGTCTGCCTAGAAATAAATGACATACATCCATAGGAATAACATCACAGAGAATTTTATCATTATATCCTCCTATTTTGATGTCAACTAAGAACTGTTGGGTGACACTCACCTGATGTCCCTTCTGTAGCCATGAAACTTTATATGGACTCGGGTGATCAGTCATTTCCAGATCTAGTTTCTCCACCATCTCGGTTGAAACAAGATTGTCGGTGCTTCCGCTGTCCACAATAACCTTGCATTTCCTGTCTTTGGTCTTGCATGTGGTTCTGAAAAATTTGTTTCTCTGAGCTATGTCCTCCACCTCCTTATCGAGTGTTAAGAGAACTTTACGCATCATTAATGACCTTCCATCTTCTGCGTCTTCTGCTTCAGCAGCTTGCCTCTGTGCTTTGGCGATGTGAGCTTCTCCTTTATCTGTCTTTCTATCTCGACAATCAACTCCCTTGTGTCCATTTTTCCCACATGTGTAGCATGTGATGACTCCACCTCTACCTCTTCCTCTACCTATGGTACAAGGAAAAGTATTAACATCAGTGTATCCCCCGCTCTATTCTTCCTACTGCCTTTGTTGTCCAGCGTGCTGGCCTCGCTGTGAACTTCCACCTCTTTCCATTCTTGTCTGAGGCTTCTTCCAGACATCTTTAGATTTCTGGAACCTGTCTTGGGTAACTGACTTACCTTTCGACTGGCTCCTACCTCTGCCTCGTTGTGCTGGCTTACGGCTCAGCTTTTCCTCTGCCTTTAATTACATTCGGTACGCATCCTCAACCGTTTTGATGGTTGTCATACTCATTTCATCCTAGATATCGTATCTTAAGCCATTCATATATCTGGCAACTTTTCATCATCGCTCTCCCAATGACCTACTCTGATATTGAGCTTGTAGAATTCTTCGGTATACTCCTTTACCATCATCAACTTCTATCTTAGGTTCTGCATTCTCCTGAACAGTGTGATCTGATAATCCCTTGGCATGAACTTTTCCTTCATCTTCACAATCATTCGATCCCAGCTTTTGATTTTTTGTTTACCTTTGGAATGTCTATCTACTTGAAGCTCATCCCACCATAATGTTGCATGTCCCTTCAATTTCGTGACAACATGCTTGACCTTTTTATCCTCTTCGATATCCTCATAATCGAAGTAAGTGTCAAGAGATCTAACCCAATCTAGAAGCTCTTCTGCATCCAGACTTCCTTCATAGACTGGAATGTCCATTTTTGTCTTTGAACTCATCCGGGCGATAGCTTTAATTAATCGTTCATTGGCTGCATCCTCGGCTACAACTTATCCTTTTTGTTGGGATTCCACTTCACCTTCGGAGTCACTCAGATCTCCATCATTTGCTATGCATCTCTACATTGCTTCCATATCTTCTAGTCTTGCTCAAAGATCTCTCATTTGCCTTTCCAGCTCTGGCACCTGTGCTTGTCTTCCTCTGCCTCTCTGGTTTCCCCTATCCTCTGGATCGGGTGATTGCCTTTCTCTCCTCGGCGGCATGGTGAAATTTTCCTTTCTTCTCTACTATAGAAAGCAAAGAATTTCTCGCTCTAATACCAATTGATGCAAACCGCCACCCAGGGCACATCCGCTCCCACCAGGACCTTCTTTTCCCTAGGCCCGAAGAGCTAAAATACTCTTCAAATCCCTCATCGGGACTTTTCTGCACCCATAAGATGCTCCCCTGATGATCTCCCTTTATCCTATTGGGAAATCAGACCTCACGCGATCGCGAGTCCTGACAACACAGGATCAGGTCTCACCAATCCCCGAATCTCAATGACTACTCGCCCCGGCTCCTTGCTTCTTATCGGGAATCTTCCCGTCGGGAAATCGGTACTCACAAGGTCACAAATTACTCACCTCGCAATTCCCTGATTCCCGATCTGCGATGGCACTCCCTACACACCTTAGCTCCCTATGGCTACTCTTTTGTGCGCGACTGCTGGGCCATAAGACCACAGTCCTTTTCCCCTATCGGAATTTGGACTTTGCAGAATGGGAATGCATGGAACTTACGTTCGCGGGATCTCCGATCCTTTGATCCTCCGATCCTTGATGCCACCTGTCTTCCACTTGCTTCGTGGTCCCACACGCTAATCGGTGGTTGCTGAGATATCACCTCTCGTGACCTCGCAAACTTTAACGCCAACCTTTGTGCTTCCAACTCGTGAACCTTCGAGCTCACGATATGCCAAACTCCGATGCACGTGAGAGATCTCTCTCCTCCACATCACTGACTCCTTGACGCTCAATCGGGTATCGCAGGATCGCAATTTATATTGCAACGATTTCTTCCTTGTGGAAATCCTGAAACACCGAATACCAACTTTTCCAGATCCTTGGACACACGTCACGCAGATCAACGGCTCTGACCGAGTCGATAAATCACAATTCACGATGTCAACTTACAAGGCTCCTGTCTCCAGAATACTGATTCTCCGATTCATGATCCCTGGGATCTCTTGCCACGTGTCTCTGTGGAAATCAACGGTTGAGACCCTTTCGGGAATTTGTGGATCATGATTTCATTCTTCAAGAGTTTCAAGAACACAGAAACTCCAATTTTTCGATGAGCCGAATCCTGATGACTCCCTGACTCCTTCTCTGCTCGCTAGGCTTAAATCCTATGCAAATTTCTTGAGATCTGATGGCTAGCGGAACTTCGTAGGTTCCTTGAGAAATCCTGGCCATTGACTTCTCCTCTCTCAAAAATTTCTTTTGAAAACTAACTGTTCTCTCTCTCAGAACTTATCCTCCGACGCCTGTGCTTGCGGCTCCTACTCGAACTTCCTTTGGCACAAATTCTCCTGTGCTAACCTGTAAAGATTATCATGAAGGTGCTCCACCTCCTGAGCTTTTTAAATCTGACTCTCTCAGAGGGTCTTGCGCTCACTCCCTGCGCTCGGCATTCAAAAACTTCTCAAGTGTCGAATCTTTCAGACTCTGTGCACCTTCTGCAGCAGTAGTCTTTAGCTTCCTTTCCTCAGATTAATAACTGAGATCTCTGATTCTGCCTGCACACTCTTTGTGCAACTTCAAAAACAACCCAATTCAACTTTTGGGAAAATAATAACAAAATTTAATCTACTGAACCTTCATCAACACACTCTTTGCGGATGAATTCGACTGCACCCTCTTGCAGGAATCTCCTGGCTCAGATAGAGAAACAATTGAAACTTATTCTCTCCCTTCTCAGACTTCAGTTTAAACCCTGAAATCACATGCACAACATATACAAAGCAAATGCATACCAAGAACAAGCATTCATGAGCACATAAACAAGATACACAGAGAAACAACACCAACCATGAATTTGAATCAGAACTGTCTTCTATTAATTCAAATGCCTGTACATGGGTATTCTTCGCAATTTCTCTGCTTGCTCTTCTCTTCTGAATTCTTCTCCTGTTACAATGATACAATGAGGGTGTCTATATCTGTTTTCCCTCTTCGAACTCTAAAACTGTCTAATCTGGAAATAAAATCCTATCTACCTGCATTAAATCTATTAAATGCCTCCTATCTATTTCAGACTAGAGCGTATGGCTTGAGGTCTGATACAATATACAAAAGCTCTCTTTCATAAATGGTGCATTTATACATTGGCGCATTATCTTGAATGAAAATTCAAAAAGTTTCGGCTGGACTTGTCCAGTTGTTCGTTGTCTTCCATGCTGGCTCACTTGTCTTGGGTGATGCTCCTTGATGAGTTGGCGATGCTCCTGCATCAATACTCCTCATCGTTTCGGGACTTCACACTTCACGAGTTCACGAGTCCCGATGCAAGGATTTCAGAACTTCAACTTGTGAAACTCTGAAATGGTCAACAGAGTTTGATTCCGTGCCGATAGTACGTCACCTGTCCACCTCGCTGACTCCTCTGGTCCCACACCATCCTTTTAGCCTTTGGGACTTCGTGTTTCGTGATATCACAATTCCCGTTGCAAAGTTTACGGGACTTCCACCTACGAAATCCTGAAATAGGAATCTGCTTGCAAATCCAATGGCCCTTATGGCTTGGATCTACGGTTCTACTCCTCCTGAGCTTAGAACCTTTCGAAGCACTTGTTGTAAATTCCCTACTCCTCCATGAGATATAATGGCTCATGGGACTTCATGGATTCTCCACAGATAATTTCGACCGTCCGTTCTTCCTCTAAGAACCTCTGCACAAACTAAACAAGGTGTCTCTCTCCGTGGAACTCATCCTCCCGCGGTCCCTCGTTACTACGCTTTCCTCCGATTCTTCTAGGTACTTGGCCTCTTCCTTCCTTTGACTCCTTCGAAGGTCCAAATCCTTCTGAACTTTCCACGACTTCGGGTCCTTCAGAAAATTCTTTCTCGCACTCCTTATGACAACCTTCAAACACTTTCAAGTGTTGAACTTCTTCGACTCCGTGCACACCTGCAGTAGCAGTCCCTCAATACTTCGCTCAGGTTCACAACTCTGAGACTTTACTCGGCCTGTGCACTTCTTGCACGACTCCTATGCCTGACTGCACATATAAGGAAATGAGAATGAAAGCTATCTATCTTGAGATTTCAAGGACAAACCTCTGAACCCTTTGTCAATGCACTCCTTGTAGACAATTCAACTGCACTCCTTGCAGGAACTCGTGCTCAGATAGAGAAACAATTGAAACTCATTCCACTACCCTTTCCTCTCAGATTTCAAACATTCAACAAGAAATCATTCATACATAAAATAAAAACAAATGTACAACATAAAGAGTAAAATAACCATGAGCATAACATTCAAAGATGCATACACAAAGAATATATGAACACCATGAGTCAGAATCACATCTTTCTTGTATTAATTCAGAAATTCTGTACATGGAGTCTGTTGCATCGCTCTCTGCTTCTCCTCTATGCTCTTCTTCATAATCTTCATAATGTTACAATACACAATGAGGGTGTCTATATCCTGTTTCCCTCTTGAGCTCTAAAAATGTCTAATCTAACATTTAATTCTACCTATTTTCATTAACTACCATAAATGCCTTCTATCTACTAAGGACGAGAGAGAATCGCTCAAGGTCCATTTACATTATACAAGGGCACTCCTTCTTAATGGCTTCATTTAATATTTTAAAACATTTTCAAATTTTGTGTTGGGTGCTTGTCCAGCTGTCTTTTTCTTCCGCGCTGGCTCACTTGAGATGCTCCTGCATCAATAAACCACATGCCAATCATGCTGCCAGTAGGTGCCTCTAACAATGTACCAAAAGTGTACCAATCACATATCAAGTTGTGAGTCATCAATGATGTACACCATAATCACCTCATCAACTACATGTCCCAAAATGTAGCTCAACCACATGCCAAATGCATGCACCAAGAAATCCAACAAATATGCCTCCAACAATACATCATAAGATATATCAATGGAACTCAAATATGTACCAACCATGTACCCTAATAGATCTTCCTCAACCTCCATTCATTACAACAAATACTAAGCATCCAAAAATAAATGTACTAGAAGTGTGCCTCAATAGATCAATGATATATGTAGCTATCATCATCATGATATATCTCATAACCAAAGTGCCATAACTTCACTGTCACAACCAACATTGTGCTAAACATAAAAATGCCTCAATCCATATTCTAGGGTTAGTACCATGCATCCAAGATAGTCTTTCAACACTCAACCATATGTCATCACCATACATACATCAACTATGTATGCTAACATGTAATCATGAAAATTTGCAACAAACCATGTCAGACCCTGCAACATAGAGTTATACCATCACATCAAGCTACAACACATTTGCATAGCCTACTACCCAATTCTTTTACCACATGTATGCGACTTTCTATACAGATAGCTCGTGTATGTATGTGACCTATTTATAGGTCATCTCACGTATGTATGCGACCTATTTATAGGTCATCTCACATATGTATGTGACTGTTACCAATGTAACCCGTGTATTCTTTAGAATAAGTCAAGCTTGATCTTGCCTTAGGAATGCCATTCTTGTTCTGGTTGTTTAGTCTTCTTCACCCACTTCTGAAGGTGTCCCAACTTCTCAAAACTTGAGCTCTGAGCTTACATGTTTCCAACATTGTCTTCTCTTTTAGCCTCACTTTTTCTTCTTGTCATGATATATGAAGTCCTCATCATGGAATGTCTTCTTGTGTTCCAACAATCCTGGGATTTGTGGCCAAATCCACTACAGTTGTAGCATCTCATGGTGTGACAATGAGCAGCAATGTGTCCTACTTGATTACATCTCCAACACCTTAGGGTGTTATGAAATATTTCATTATCTTTCCTTGCATAATATCTGCATTCCAAAGCTTTGTGACCATATTCATTACATGAGTAACAATGACCATGAAAAACATTTTCATACCTTTGACTAGGTGTCTCTCTTTTGAATTTGCTTTGATTTGTAAAGATGGCTTCTTGATGTCTTCCTTTATTTTTTCTTTTGAAAGTTTCCTTCCCTTGTGTAGATGGTTGACTTGCAACATTATTTCCATTTTTTGAGAATGAGGGACTTACCTCAATCTTCTTTGAGGTGCTTGCTTCAACACGTGTATCTTCTTTGTTGTATCCAAGACCTAAATTATAATACAGTGGTCTTTGACTATCCAAGATTTCATTCAATATTGTTGAGCTATTCAATAATTTGTTTGACTTCTCTACTTTCTTTCTAAGATCAACAACTTCAACTTCCAACTTATGACATGACTCTTCCTTTTCTTTCACTTGATTCTTTAGTAGTTCCTCTACCCTTTTGGCTTCTTCAATTTGGGTCTTGAGATGGATATTGACTTCAAGACTTTTGCTAATCTCATTATCTACCTTATTATTTTCTTCTATTTCATTCTTTAGTATTTTGATCTCTTCTTCTTTTTCTTCTAATTGAGACCTTTTACTTTCTTCTTGTTCCTTGAGCATTTTCTTTAGTTTCAAAATATACTTTTGATTCTTTTCAAGAATCCTTTTAGTGTTCTCAGAAAGATAACTATAGTTTATATAACTATGGTCATAGTTGAATTCATATAGATCCCAATCAACTTTCTTTTTAAGCTTTGAAATTTCTTCTTCTACTTCTTCCATGTGATAATTATCATCTGATTCTTCAGAAACTATTTCTAGATCTTCTTCTTCACATGCAGAGAAACATTCAACATCATCGCATTTATAATTATTGGAATCAAAGGATTGTGGAGATTCATTACCTTCATTTTTCTTGATGGACTTGTCTTTAATGTCTTCCTTTTTGCCTTGGTAAGTCTTCTCTAGATTTAGACATAGATCCTTGGTGGAAGTGCATTGTCCCATGCTTTCTTTGATAGAGCTTGAGAGTCCATTGAAAATGGTCTTGAGAGCCAATGCATCATTCTTCTTTTCTTCCTTTTGAGATGCAAACTTTTACTTAGTCTTCAAGGGAACTCATACACCAATAGATGCTTTCCAAACACCCGCTCCTTTTTCCTTCAAATACGCTTTCATTTATATTCTCCATGTTGAATATTTTTCCTCATCAAGGATTGGAACTTCATCATCCATTTGTGTGTCCATGGATCTCCTCCAAGATTGTTAAGGCTTATGGTGAAGGCCTACTCTAAAACCAATTGTTGGATACACCGAGCACACTGAGAGGGGGGGGGGGTGAATCAGTGTAGGGCTCATTTTCTCTTCCCTTCATAAAAAATCCTTAGTTAGTAATCACCATTTACTCATCACTTATTACTAACATTTATAACTCGTTGTATGTGGACATATATCAAGAACATATAACATCAACATATATCATCAATACACAAACACCACAAAGAGCACAAAGAGCACAATATGTATGTACAATTTTCTTTTTATTATGGACTACAATCCTTGGGTTTATCAACAAAAACTGAATAGAGTATCAACTCCACAAGAGCACCAACTCTACAATGCAAGACTCAACTTACATAACTCAACACCAACTGAGAAGAGGATTCAATCCTCAATAGATACCAATCTGTCAATAGGTACGTGACCTATCAGTAGTGCAACACATGTATGTACGCGCCTTACCCATAGTGTAACCTGCATATGTACGCGGTCTATCTCATAGCAGCATGCATGTGCCTTCTTAAGAACCAGGGTTTTCTCTCTCCATGAAAACTCATATATTTTGCATCCTCTGTCACATTCACTTCTACCCTTCACTGTCCAATCTGTACCATAACCAATCACAACACATCTATGCTCTCCAACAACTTACTCATGCTCCTCAACCATACAATATGAATGTTACTCAATCATGTATAAGTAACCAGTATACTATGGCAACCATATCAATACTAAAACATAAGAGTGTTTCTCACTCAGTCAATGAACTAATAAAACCATATCACAACAACCATACCAAGAATGCCTTAAGAATTCACCATATCATAAGCAAGAGTATCCATAAAAACAATCATGTAACCATACCATAACTTCTATGGCAGATTTGAGCCCATAGAATGCAGATCTGGAACTTGCCTCAGCCTTAAGGAACCTGGCACCAGCTCATACTCAAGTCTCCATGAATTCATCCAACTGTACGTGCTCTGACCTCCTTTAGCCTACGTGTGTATGCATTTTATATCACTGCAACTCATGAATGTACGTTCTCTGGCTCACTGTTGCTCGTGTACTCCTTTAGAAACTAGTGTTTATGAACTTCCAAAACTTTCACTTTCAAGATATCAGACTTACACAAACTTTGATGCATCCATGAGATCCTCGAGTCAATCTCTCACTTAGAATAGATCTTCAATATGCTCATGAAATATTTCTTTACAAGAGACCCTTGCCTCTTATTTATACTCTCCAAATAGCTTCCTTAGAAGCATCCACTAGGCCACTTTGTCCACATATCCACTTTATCCACAAAAACACTTTTTCCAGAAAGCCACCTTTATCCAACTTTGTCCACTTAGCCACTTTGTTCACATGGCCACTTGTCCACTTAACCCAATTTCCTTATTTTAGGGTTAACCCTCTTATAACCACTTTCCATAACTAGAAAGTTATCCATTAAATTTATTATTTAAATAATCATGTTTGTAAACACTTTGACTTCTTTGACTTTTTGGGGCTTCTAGCCAGCATATGAGGGTCCTCCAACTTGACAAGGCCATAACTCTCAAACTGTGAGGAGTTATGCGACGTTCCACATACCACCGAAAATGGCATGACAAACACTGTCCATCTAGGATAGTTTCACTGACAAATTCACTGATATTCATCTCATTATTCCACAATTAAGCATGGGTTCTCTAACCATACTTCTAGGATAACTCAACCACAAAATGTCTTCTCGTGAGGGATTTCACCATAAGGGGACCACTTTGGAGTTCATCCATTTGTACTTCCTATCAACCATGACAAGACAATAATGAGTCATCTTTACATCAATCCAACTGGAATAATCCATGACAATACATCACTATGACATTGTCCCTTTGTCATTGATTCCATGCGTGACCACATGATTCAACTATCAATACATTAATGCATCCATCCATCTATGCATCATATATAAATGAAAACACATTGATCAATCTTCATCTATGCATGAATTCATTTATCAATGAATTCACTTGACATCCATTCATTTACAACAACGACAATACATACTTCATCAATATACTATGACAAGACATTGTTCCTTTGACATCAATAACAACATGACCCAATTTCATTTCATTTAAAATACATATTTCATTTAAAAATAAATTTGATTATTGAACGATCACTAACTCGACAACAAGTGATTGAAACTAAAACCACAACATTTCAATGTAGATATATTACAAAATTGAATTTCAACCTAGCACTACTTGAACCTCACTAGTGTGTAGTTCTTTATGAGATAACATAACATATAAATCAAAGACCAATAAAAGTAACTATTAAATACTAAATGTTCTAAACAATTAGCAAGTGATATTAACACGACTTATGTTCTTTTTAACTAGAATGAAGGATGGGCGTGTTGAGCACACAACACACCCTTTTAAAATTTTCCAATTTTAGGGAACCACATTATTTTTATATTTTTTCATTCCTGTTGCGTTTTACTTTTAAGACCGCATATTGATTTTCTCTAGATTGATGAAATTTTCTCTCGTCTTTTCTACACATTCAAATTCTTATGAAAAACCTCATAATTGCACTAAAATAAAAGAAATAATTTAAAAAAAAGGAGCTTGAAACACAGTTTTTCACAATTAACGATAGACCATTGAGATCGAGGAAAAAGGAATAACTCTAAACAAAATAAACTTTCGACTTCTATGAAAGTATTGAAGAAGTGCCGATGAACTATCAACGTCAAAGGAAAGTTGAGCAAATTAGAAATAACAAATTTCAGGAATTTCCCTGATCACCGATAAAGCCATCAAGCTTCAACATAATTCATTGGGGTGTTAAAGTAAGGAGGTTAACGTTTTCATCGATCACCAATGGGAAAAAATTATATAAAAGTCAGAAGGAGTGAGTAGGAGATTTCCTGGATCATCAATAAACCATCAAGCATTGACGAAAATCATATGAGTTGAATATAGAACTCTTTCTAAATCATGTAGAGGAACCATTTTTCTAAAGAGTAAATCTTAACTGTCCGATCACGGACTAGCACAGCCACTCAAAACTGTGGCTGATGAATGCCAAAAGGCGTCCACAGAAAATGAAACGCACAGCCAGAAAATGAGCGTCTTCAGTCAGCATAGTCAACGTGCTAAATCCAAAGTTTAATCATTTAAACGTGGCAATCATATAGTGCTACAGTAATTTATTAATATGATTAGGTAAATGTTACAAGGTAAACAAGTTAACGGATGCATTCAAAAATACAAGGAAGTTATGAAAAGAAAATCACATTCATTAATTTGGGAGGACGACTAAGAATATGCCAGCATCTTCAATTGTTATCCATCAGATTAGAATTTTAGATTAAAAGGTGATTAATTGTGCTCATTGTCAATAGGTGTACGCCTTTCAGCGTAACAAGGATAGATCCTGATCGTAGAGGCTTCCACATGAATCATATCTTCTTCGATGACCATACATGTCCATGTCATCATGCCATGTCACTTTTCATACAGGTCCATGTCACTGACCATGCATGTCTTTGCCATGTCAACATGCCACATCACCCTCCATGTCAGTGATCCACATCACTTTCCATGTCATTATTTTGTATGGGAATATTTCATAATTTTGATGGGTCGATCTTGTTCATTGACGTTGATGGTTGGCAGTTGAGGTTTTGATTGTCATAGAGGCTTCCACATGAATCGTATCTTCTTCGATGACCATACATGTCCATGTCATCATGCCATGTCACTTTTCGTACATGTCCATGTCACTGACCATGCACGTCTTTGCCATGTCAACATGCCACATCACCCTCCATGTCAGTGATCCACATCGCTTTATACGTCATTATTTTGTATGGGAATATTTCATAATTTTGATGGGTCGATCTTGTTCATTGATGTTGATGGTTGGCAGTTGAGGTTTTGATTATGTGTTTGTGAATCACAGAGCATGGGGTTTCATAAATGTCGATGGACATAGTAAAGCACACCAAGATAATTTTCAAAAATATTCCAATAACGTTTCCTTTGCATTAGATCAACCATTAATGGCTGATAGGACGTACACGAGAGGAATTTAACACATGTACATTTGCAAGATCTCATCCCCACATTTGAAATTGGTTTTTTTATTCCCATATCTACCCCAAAGGGAAAACCATTCAAATAAGAAAAACTCATAACGTTTTCTTGAGGATAAAAACCTGTTTTCTTTGCAACTTTGAGGAATTACTTTAACCAGTGACATAACTAGGAATCCATTTCTATTTTAGGTAAGAAATACCAGTCCCATCACTGATAGTTTCAAGTGGTTTCATAATAATGTATGATTCATAGTTTCTTCTTTCACTTTGGCCTAACTATTTTGAGTGATATACAACTGTTTATATATCAAAAATTTTGTGATACATGTAAGGACACCTATTTGAAAATCACCAAAGAATCCAAGGACGAAGGGTGGTGAAGAGGGTCTTTATCCTTTACAACTTTCAAATAGGATATTATTCTATGAGGGATACCAAACATGATAAGCAAGAAGGTCAAGTCCAATTAGAATACAGGTTCAAGACTATCAACTACATGAGATGTGACACTAAGGGACCAGTTCTCAAGCATGCTGAGTAGGTGTCTGTAAGTTGTCCTTATGCACATGATAAATGGAAATGAGAACTATTCACAAAAAATGCACAATTGGCAGGAAGTGGATGATATAAAGGCTAATCCAAATGTGATTGTTTTTAACTCCCCGACCTTAGAAGAGAAGATAAAAATCATAATTCAAGTAGTTTCCTCAAACAAAGAAGATGAAGAAGCTAGGACCACAGAAGAGGCTATGAAAGCAAAAGAGGATAGGAAAGTAAAATAAGAAATGTTGAATGAAAAATGAGAGCATCAAGCCATGCTAGCATAATAATAAGGGATTCTTATGGAACAAGAAAAACAAAGGAAGGTAGAGGAAGAAATGAGGAAGAAACAAGAAGAAGATGTTGCTAATGAGTTATTGGATAAACAAAGAATGGAGGCTTAGGAAGAAAATAAAAATCAAGATCTGTTGGAACAAAGAAGGAGAGAACGAGAAGAAAAGGATAGACAAGACATGGAAGAATAGAGGCAGACATGGGAAGATTTAGCAAAGTAGAAAAAGAGAGTTCAAGAGGAGAAAAAAACAAAGGAAGAGCTTGAGAGGAGAAATAGAGAAAAAGAGGAGAACAATAAAAGGGAACAAGAAAATAATCCGAAAAATTCCAAACCTCCTAATATCATTGACCTAACAAAATATGATGAAGATATGGAGAAAATAGGTGTGCCCATAACCAATTAGATTTTTTCAGACATGAACAAGCATGCTCAAGACTTAAAAGAGGAGAAGGCTACAAGAGAAAATCAGGGTAACACTATGGAGGACACTCAAAATCATGAAGAAAACACCATAGTTTTGGTTGATGGATAGGGAAAAGTTCATGCTGATATCCCAACTGACAAGGTCTTCGATCCCAAGGGCCAAAACTGCATTACAAATGATCAAAATCCCCAAGAAACACAGTCAACAGGAGAAGGTAAGAATACCGAGGACACTGATTATATGACAATACAAAAGAAGAGGGAAGAGAAGAAATCCTCTACACAAGAACATATCTCACAACAAGACCAAAAAGTTGAGAAGACTTGGGAAACTCAAAAAGTAGAGAAGACTTGGGAAACTCAAAAAGTAGAGAAGACCCAAGAGACTTGAATAAAAAACATGATATCGCCATTGAATACTTTCACACTCCTGGAAGTATTAGGAATATATTGTCTTTGGGAGACCAACCTATACCCCAACCACTTGATGAAGTGGTTGATTTAGAATCTTTCGCATATGATAGGATGACGAAGTAAATTATCATAAGGACTCAACATAAGAGAAATATTACATTAGAGTGATCTGGGTGGATATTGATGGCCACCCACCTATTCTACTAGTTCATAGAACAATTTTCCATTTTGGAATTTTTTTACAGTTTTTCGGGTCCCAAACTTCAAGGGTCGTTTTGCGGCACTAAACGATGTTTTTTTTTTGGTGGCTCCGAAGCACTCATAATGAGGCCAAAAGTAATGCTAGGATGAAAAAAATGTGTACTCCTCAGCTAGACCTTTCCAACAGTGTATCGAGTGCCCCAAATGGAGATCGTATGCAAAAGTTACGCCCTCAGGAAGTTGACGTATCAACTACTCCCATCGGGGCTCACAGACCTTTTGGAGTTTCATCTCCCGAGGTTAGGGTTTTGGATGTTTATGGTTTTCTAGTTTATGTTTTATGTTAAACATGACTTTTTTTCCTCATTGTACTCATCTTCTTGCGAATGAGCATAGTCGTCATATCTCTTCTAAGAGATAAGATTCCACCATTAGAGCAAATTTGTTTCATTATTCATTTTATAGTTTCAACATGTTCTCTTTATTAATAGAATTCAAGTTTTACTATACGTTTGTGTGTTTCTTTGTTATACATTTGTAGTTCATTTTGTTCCATTTATAAATCTGGATCAATGGTATAAGAGCGGTTTGCTCTTTATTTATTTCTCTGTGCATGTCCCCAATGGGGTTAGGGTACAAGGAGTTGGGACTCGAAGTAGTTGAGCCCTTAAAAGACCATCCTTGATGAACCCGACAGCCTATGATGGTGGAATAAAAGAGAGATAAGGGAGCAGGAGATCCTTTTAAACTGTTGCTCGATGAATCCCTCATGCGACAGAG
This sequence comes from Picea engelmannii, assembly GCA_009831015.1. Taxonomy (NCBI): domain Eukaryota; kingdom Viridiplantae; phylum Streptophyta; class Pinopsida; order Pinales; family Pinaceae; genus Picea; species Picea engelmannii. The sequence goes on from ML776615.1 coordinate 863,000, forward strand.
GAACAAGATGATGGATAATTTTGCATAGATCCTTCGACGAATGATAAAAATAGACACATCTTCATCAATAAACTACTTTGGAGGTGCCACTCCCTTCAAGGTACAAGTGAGTTTTTATATTCCTGTATTTGAAGGTCAGATAGACGAAAATTCACTAGATAAATGGTTGAATCTGCTAGAAGGGTATTTTTTAGTCCATAATTTTTCCGATAGAAAAAATATTACCTTTGCGCTTCTTAAGGTTGTCTCCCATGTCAAGGATTGGTAGGAGACTTATTGTGAGCAAAGAGCCACCGAGGAATTTGCAATATTTTCAATCACACCCACTTGGGATTCTTTCAGGGATGTTATTAAGGAACAATACTACCTTGTTGGAAGCTACGAACACCAATACATGAGATGGACCACACTGCAACAGGAAAGGGACCAGATAGTGTTGGAGTTCACAAATATATTCCATACCCTATGCACCAAACTGGGTATCAAAGACTCTGAATGACATATGGTTCTCAAGTACCACAGTAGTCTGCATAGATACATCCAAATAAAAATGGAGTTTTTAGACATCTCATCACTGGGCATGAATTATCGATATTCTGTCAAAATTGAGCATAAAATTAAACTGAAGAAGAAAGAGTTTGGATATGCAAATTCCTCATAGTAGAAGCAGGGAAAAGGTGACCCCAACCCAAAAAACAAAGGAAAAAGAAAAGATGGAGCCCCTCATGAAAACCAATCCAAACCATAAACAAATAAGGGTAATGAGAATATGAAGAAAGACAATGGGAAGTGGTGTGAATTCCATAAAATCCCTTTGCATAACACTGATGAATGTCGCTCAAATTAGTCATTGGTGGCTGAGATGAAAGCCTCAAAGTTAGAAGTAGGTTTTGAATTTGAATCAAATATGCACAAGGGGAAGTAGATCATTGATGCAGAACCCAGTGCCACTATTTCTACCACTAAGGTCAAGCCGAGTGAACCAAAAGAACCAAAGGAAGAAGAGTGCCTTTTTCACTCGTAGATGTGGGTGGAGGGTACTCCGCTGCATTTCATTGTCGATAGTAGAAGAAAAAAGTACCTGATCTTAGCAGAGGTTGTCAAGAGGTTGGACCTACTGATGACACCACACCTACAACCCTACACCATAGGGTAGCTCCACCAACGAAGAGATTTTCGCGTCAGCCAACATTGCTTCCTGCTCTATGACATCAAGGATGAGGTATTGTGTGATATTTCCCACCTTGAAGTTTGTGATGTTCTTTTAGGACAACCATACTTGTGGAAACGTCATGTTGTATATGAGTCCAAACCTCATAGAGTTATTATTAATTTGGATAGACAATTGTACAAGATACTAGAGGCATCTCCACCTACCGCCATTTCTTTGATCTCTGCTAATTAATGCAGGAAGGTCATTTCCCAGACTAGTAAATTTGTCTTCTTCATGATTCTCTCTCAACGTGAACATAAGGTCACCGCCACATCCATGGATTCTGTTGTTTCTGAGATTAAACTTAAGGCTCAAAGGATAATGTTAGGCATCAGAAATATAAAGGAATGTTATTTTAAAAGGTGTTTTTTCTTCCATTAATTATAAAAGAATTAATCCTCAAATGAAATTAAAGACAGAGTAGGATAGAGGCCGTAATTTATCATCTGAGTCGATTTATAAAATCAAATGATGTGGGATAAACTTAAAAAACCATGAAGAAAAATAAGACATCAATGGAAGATGAATCTTACCATGTTCACAGTAGAAGAAAATAAAGAATGCACCCTTGAAAGGATATGAGATACAATGATCTAAGTAGCTCGCAGGTCTTCTATTTACTTATAGTGAATACATAGGAAAAACAGTTTGCTTATCAATTAACCGATTCAATGTGATTACAGTAGCAGTAGTACTAAATTGTAAAAACTCACTTATCAAGGAATAACATAAAGAAATCTAGAGATATGAAACACAGGAGAAAAACATAACTCAAATTATACAAAGGTTGGAATCCCTGTTTTCACTTGTATTAAGAATCACAAAAGGAGAATTTACTCTATTACATCTAGGAAGAAGCATCTTGAAATAAGTCTTTGATTTAGATATTTATACAAAATGGTCTTAACTTGAAATGGTCGGACTTATCCAAAATAATAAATATTACAATATGTAAACTGAAAGGTCACATAATCATTTTGTCTCTTCGCCTGCAGATAGAGGCGTTTCTTCTTCATATCCTCCAGCTCAGAGACAACTAGAATATGATCATGACAATAGTAGGTGAAATTTGTCTCATTTGTTTCCAGATGTACTAGCTTTCCTGTGTTTGACACACTGGACACACCTGCTTACTAGCTGTACTACTAACCCGGAAGTTTCTATTGTGTCATTCGCCTAAAAAATATACAACTTCTTTTCTATATGAGGCAACCTATCCTGTATTTTTCTTGATTCCAATGATATAGTCTGTAGCTATAAGATGGGATTTACTATCCACTTTTTGATGTGGATAAGGTCTATTTGCTTCAATTGTTGGATGGATGTTTGGGCCTCTTCTATGCCTGTCTTGGCATTGAGTTGATGTTTTTCTATGTCAATCTGCCCCAAGGCCTCGGAGATACTATCTCTTTCAATGTCCAATAATCCCTTGTCGAGTGAAGACCATGCTTCCTCACAAGCCTTATTTACTTCCCTGGCTAATCTTTTGCTTTCAGCCATATTTGTCTCCCATGTCTTCAGGATTATGTCACCTTGGGTTTGCTCCAAAAGAGACAATTGAGGGATCTTTTCCATTTCATCCCTTTCTTCCATTATAATGGCCTCCTAGAACGTAGCTCAAGCAACAATGGATTCTCTCTCCTTAATGTAAATGTTTTTTAGAGAAATTTCTGCCACCCGATAATAGATTTGAACAACTTATACTTTCATAAAAAGGTTTTGCTAGGCTAATTCCATCTTATCGTGCACCTCCAACGCCTGAGCCTTGAAAGCTACCACCTCCACCATTGTAACTTTGGCTAAATGTACCTTGGATTGAAGTTGTTTGATCAATTCTTCTTGTTGAGTGGCTAATTCTCTATCAGCTTGCAAATTCCTTTGAAACTCCTCAATGTTCACTTGCAACTGTTGAATATGATGCCTCTCGTATGCTCTGATTTGATCAAAATCATGATTCATATTATTTTTTACATTTTGTTCCACAATCTTTATTTGGTTCTGCAATTGTCTCACTAACATATTCTTCTGTTTCAGTTGTTCCGCTAGATTCCCTACTGAACATTGATTTGTTGTGGAAAAATCCCCCAGTGAGCCTGCCATTTCCATGACAAAGTCTGCCTCATCTAAGGCTTGTCCATCATACAACACTCTGTGTCTTTTGACAATGGAACCCTCTCTTTGGTGTGTTTCTCTTTTAACTATAAAGTCGGAAGGGGGCATTTATTCATCCTAAATATGAGTAAGAGCTTCTATAAACACGACTTCGGCATTTGGGTTCCCCTGACTAGACTGTAAAGGTGTTACCGACTTGATAGGGATACCAATATCGATGGATGGCTATTGCCCTACTATGTTAGTAGCTGATTTATCTGGTGTGGATGATGGTGTTTCCGGTCCCTTTTTTAACAAAGCTTCAATTTGGGCTTTAGTTTGATTACCAGGTGAATTTGGTAATGTGGTGCTTGCTTTCTGTTTCAAAACATCAGTTTTCTCCAAACTCTTCTGAGTGTCTTGTCCACTAAAACATCCTGTTTCTAAACCTTGAGTCTTAAATTATTGTGTAGACGGAGGTTTCTGGCTTTCTCCCTACAAGACTTTAGGTAAACTATTTCTTCTGTGTCTTTGGAAATTGTATAACTCAGCTAATTTATCTAGAGCCAAAGTTTGGACTCAGCTCAACACCTCCTGGTCTGACCTTACTCCCCAGAATATTTCATCCTGTGGGGAATCTTCATGCACGTATCTCTTTAGATTGTATAGATATAGGTGGTTTGACATGATCTTGCGAGGATTATGCTTCTTGAATTCAATATCCACCAGCTTAATGTATTCTAGGGCTACAACCTCCACTTTCGAGTGGACGAAATCAAACAATGAGAACATACCAATTTGTAAAGGGAAGGCCGACCATACCTTTTTCTGTGTTGCTTTTAATTCCTTGCTCATTCCTCCAGCTACAGTTTGATAGGCTATCTCTCAGCACGCCAACCGATCTGGTAGAAACTTTGGTAAAGCATGTGGGGGAACTGAACACCCAAAAACCCTGATGTAGGAGAAATTCTCTTCAATGTACCAGTCCGCAACTTTCCCTAGGTTGGTCATGATCTTGTCTAAAATCCTAGGAGGTGGGAAACCATAGAGAGAAATATGCATCAACACCACCACATAGTTGCAGATTTTGTAGAAGAAATATTTTTCTTTATCCTCCCACAACTTGGAATGATAGAAATGTATGGGCTCAACATTGGTCAGAGTCTAGCTCGAGCTCATAAAAGGAAACGACGTCATAAAACAAATGGCATCCATAATATATGTTGACATGTAGAAAGGGGTAGGTTTCCCTTTGGATTTTAATGACTAATATTCAGTGATTTCCTTAGACAAACTGTCTGATAATATCTTGGCCCAATTGAAATTAGAAAAACCTTCTGCAACTTCATGCATGATTGGTACCCATGATAACTGGAAGTGAGCAGAGATTTATTTCCCGAAAAGTCTACATAGCATCATGGCCACATACATCATATGTGCATCTAATGATGCAGTAAAATATATGGCATGGGTGTCTGATTTGAACTTCTTAGGGCATGCCCACTAGTTCTTGATTAAGTCAAGGTAATTCTTTCCACCTTATGTGCACTCTTCTTCATCGAACTCTGTTAAGAAAGCGACATTGTAAATGTATTTGAAAGTAGGAGATAATTTTTACATCACCTGTATATGTTCTATTCGAAAATACCCAACGATAACTTTTTGTGAATTGTGGATGCTCCTGGTTGAGACGTCAACGTTCTACAGGGCCCAGCCTATCATGTTGTTATACAAAATGAGTCTCAGCCACGTGACTATTTTATACAACTCCGATTGAGATATCTATTTGAGCTTCGTTGCCTAATTTTCGGTCACCTCATAGCTCGACTCTTCTGGGTAGTTAATCAACTTGTATTGTAGGATATCAAACACCTGTGTCCAGGTTTTCATGGTATCTACAGCTCTTGGCGATGTGTCTGAGAGGACATATTTTTTCTGGCTCGTGCTTTCACTAGCTTCTTTAGCCATTTTCCATGGAGCCATGACAGTAATAAGCTTGGAACTATGATACCTGTTGCAAGGAAATGCATAAACTCCTTAGTCTGTTAAAGCTTGATGTTATGTGAAAACGCAAATGAAATTCAAACTTCTCTATCTTTTTCACCTCAAGTGTATCAATTTATGAATACCTTTACTGACAATGTGTTTGTTAGCTTTAATGAAAAAGATAGCCGGTGATCTACGATCTTATTCGAAATCATTGTCGTTGCAATGTAATTAATGCCATTAATATTTGGGGGTTTGCAACCAGGAGATTGGATAAATAAGATTTGAAACTTTCAGAAATTTTGTTTAGCGAAAACTCAATTGTGAGATTATCTTGTTTAACCCATTAATTAAATGTGTTTATCGTTAAGTAATTTTCGGGTTTTAGGACTTCAGGATTTTGATAGTAGCTCTAGATAAGATTTCTGAAACTCAAAATCATGAAGTGATTAATCATTAGCTAATTGTATTTGATCTTTAATTAACCCTGCTTAGTGTTTACGGTACTTCAGGAGTTTGGATTTTGTGAATCTAGAGTGTGACGAATGATGAATATCCAGACTCCAGATGCACGAAGCTTACTATTTAAATTTTAATCGGGGTATAGGTTTTAGGTATTTGCGGTTTTTCGTGCGTGAGAAAATTAACTTTATTATCTTTTTGACAGGTCATTACCCATAATGGTGTGTCAATGCTTATTCTGGGTACACGTCTATTGGGAATAGGATCGTTAGAACTCTTTTTGGACATCAGGACATTGGAGTTGCTACATGGTGAAACTCTCAAAGTGCGAAACTTCGAAGCCCAAAACTCTGAAGTAGACTCTAGAGGCTTGAACTTTTTAACAATCAAGCGGCTCCAAAAAACTCGGGGAAAATGGGGTCGTTCGATCGACAAGGAAATTGGATCGACAGTGGACCTTGTACATGCCTTAAGGCTTAAAAATTTATAAGTGTTCCAACAGATTCTACGCAGGGCCTCTCCATGCAACAAAAGTAGGTGGACAAGGTCATGTAAGCATACAAATACATATTCTCATCACCCACCAAAGTACTGCTGCACTGTCATGTCAAGCATTCAATCGATCTAACCCCCAGTGCACTGCTACCCAATGGGATAGTATATCACCGCTCTCTGATGGAAAATGAGGAAATCAAGCACCAGATCCAAGAGTTTCTTCAAAAGGATCACATTCAACCCAACTCCTCACCTCGTGGAAGCCCAATTGTACTCATGCAAATGAAATATGGGACATGACAACTTTGTATTGACTACAGGGCCTTGAAAAAAATCACAATTAGAAATCGGTACCCATTTCCCCGAATTGACGACCTTCTTGACCAACTCAAGGGGGACAAGTACTTTAGTAAGATTGATCTGAATTCCAGCTACCACCAGATCCCAATAGAACAAACTGATGTATTGAAGACTATTTTCAAGTCCAAAGGAGGTCTTTTTGAATGACTAGTCATGCCCTTTGGTTTAACAAATTCTCTAACGAATTTCATTAGGTTGATGGATGATATACTACAACCCTTCACCAATTTTTTTGTTGTGGTATATCTATATGACATCCTCATATTCAATAAGACATGGTCATAACACTTGAAACATCTTCAACAGGTCCTTCACACTATGTGACAACACAAGCTATATGCTAACTTGGAAAAATTCTTTTTCGACATGAATATGGTCCAATTACCTAGGATACATTGTTGATGAGCATGTGGATCCAACCAAGATCTAGGTCATTTGTGACTAGCTAGCCCCAACCACACTAACCAAACTTCAAATTTTCTTAGGACTTGGCAACTTCTATCGCAGGTTTGTGTTGGGATTCTCCCATATTGCATGGGCCCTCAACCAAGTGACCAAGGGTGGTGGAAAGGAAAATTTCATGTGGGGGAAGTCACAAAAACAAGCATTCGATGATCTGAAACATCGCTTTAGATCAACCTTAGTAATGTCCATACCCGATCTACAACAACCTTTTGATATTGAGACCTATGATTCAAACTATGTTGTGGGCACAACTCTCACTCAACACGCTCATCAAGTGGAATATCATAGTGAGACACTATCAAATGATTTTTGTAATTACCCCACCTAAGACAAATAAATATATTCCATTGTACAAGCCTTCCACCAATGGAAGCATCACATTCTTGAGAAGGAGACAATCATCCACATTGATCACAAGCCTCTACAATTCATACAGACACAAGGAAAATTGTTGAACAATAGCCATCAAAAGTGGTCCACATACTTGTATTAGTTTCATCTCAACATCAAATATAAGATAGGTTGCACCAATTGTGTCGATGAATACCTCAGTTGACCTTCCATTTCCTCCCTAACCATGGTGCTCCATTCCTATGGACATGAGGCCTCAGAATGTCCCCAACTCTACAGAGTGATCCTAACTTAGCTACCATGTACCTGCTGTTGTGCACAAGAACAAACTATTATGCCATCTGAGCCACCTTTTTTTTCCTTCAAGCAAGTGTGTGAAGCTAATTTGGGAAGCTCACTACAATTAGATGGTAGGACATTTTAGCATGGAAAAGACCATGGAAGTACTACAAAAGAATTTCTATTGGCCAAAACTTTGATAGGATGTTAGCAAGTATATTAGGTCCTACATTATATGCACCATTTCCAAACCAACCACTAAGAAGAAAGGTTTTTACACCCCTATGCCTACTCCTGGAAGGCTCTGGTAGTCTATCTCGATGGACTACATGTTTGGCCTTCCTTTAACCAAGCAAGGCAATGACCGTGTTTTTGTGGTTGTTGATCAGTTTTCTAAGATGGTCATTTTGACAACTTGCAAGAAGAATATCATAGTGGAGGACACAACCAAGACTTACTTCAAATGAGTGTGGGTACATTTTGGGATACCATAGACCATCATTTCATATCAGGACAACATGTTCCTCAACACATTTTGGTTGAGCCTCTAGTCACTGTTGGACACCAAGCTCATCAAATCAATTACCTTCCACCCCAAAACTGATGACCAGATAGAGGTCATCAATCATATGATCATTCATATATTGCGCATGTACAACTCCAATCATACACACACATGGGATACTAGTCTCCCCTATATTCAACATAACTACAACATAGCTCTCCATAGCTCGACCAACCATAGCCCCTTTCAGGTGGGGCTAGGATTTCAACCATTGGTATCCATTGCTGTCACCCCACCCCTTGTGACCACACATGCATCATATTCCCATGTTCAATATGAGTAAAACCAATCCACCAAGTTCATTGAACATATTCAACACATCCTCCAATAGGTCCATGACATTTTGAAAAAAGCCAATGCTAAGCACAAGTAGCGCCATGATCAAGACTGGGTTCCACACAAGTTTCAGGTGGGAGACAAGGTTTGGTTGCATTTGCAAAAAGAGAACCTTACATGGCCCCATCAGAAGCTACATCCTCTTCTCTATGGACCTTACACCATCACCAAGGTTGTGGGTGGCAATGCTTTTGAGCTAAGTGTTCCCCCCTTCCTTGGCCTACACATAGTGTTCAATGTGGACCTCATTCATCCATACTTCCCACCATTATTGGACACATCATAGATCGTAGAGAAGTTGACACCGATAGAGATCAACCCTAACTGCATGGAAAATGAATTTATTGATCAAATCATGGACACTTAGATTAAGGGAAATCTACAACAAAGGATCCAACTTTATCAAGTTGTCAAAGTAGGGAAGCTCCTGCACCAAGGAAAGTGGCTCACCCGGGGCCAAGTTCAAAAAAACATTTCCCCATATGATGGGGTCACTCAACAAAATGGAGACCATTGATTCCTAAGGGGGAGGAATGATTCAGGTGTATATTGGTGGCCACCCACCTATTCCACTGGATCAAAGAACAATTCTCCATTTTGGCATTTCTTTATATTTTTTTTGGTCCCAAACTTCCATAGTTTTTTTGAGTCACTAAACAATGTTTTTTTGTCTTAGCATTACCTAGCATATAGGTAAAGGTAGATGCTAGGCCGAAAAAAATGTGTACTCCTTGACTAGACCTTTTCAATGGTGTATCGAGCACCCCAAATAAAGATCATATGCAAAATTTATGGCCTCAGGAAGTTGATGTATTAACTACCTCCATAAGGGACCAAAAATCTTTTGGTGTTTCATATCCCAAGGTTAGGGTTTTGGATGTTTAACATTTTCTCGTTTATTTTCTTATGTTAAAAAGGCCTTTTGAGCCTCATTAGACTCATCTTATTGCAAATGAGAGTAGTTGTCACATCTCTTCTTAGAGATAAGATACCACCATTTGAGCAAGTTTGTTTCATTCTGCATTTTACAGTTTCATCATGTTCTCTTTATTAATAGAAGTCAAGTTTTACTATATCTCTATGTGTTTCTTTGTTATACATTTGTATTTAATTTCATTCCATTTATAAATCCAGATCATGGATAGTGGTATGCTATGTACCTCCGAGGAGGTCATTCTTGATACTAAAAAGGCCAACCAGAGTGAGATTGTTTCAACAGGTACATACATAACTCATGCTTCATTAGATAAGGCCATAGTAGAGGAAATAGAGTTAAAATAAGCCAAGAAATAAGTAGTGTCCATTCAACTCCAAGTCTACTACTACCAACAATTCAGGTGAGCTGCTAACTTGGTCAAGGATCTTATAAAGGAACATGACAAGTGCCTTTCAATTCAAGACAATATTTTGAGAAAAGTAGTTGAACTTCAAGAAGAAATCCTATTTTTAGGAATAAAACACAAGGAAGTACTCCAATGGAGTGAGAAGGGTGCCAAGACTCCGAACTAGTTTGATTTCATCAAGGAAATTCATAATGAGAAGGGATATGAAGATCATGCTATTGAAATTTTGATAGATTACAACATTTCGAAGATGCACTCAACAACATGATATTGGAACAATATTATAAAAGAGCCAAGGGAGAAAAGGGAAGAAGAATGGGATGCTTGTAATTGGACTTGGGAAAAGATCAACGAAATGATGATTGACCTACAATTAACAATGTTTGGGGCCCCATTGGATTTTTGACCAATTGAAGAGCTATTGACGGGTTTTGAAAGAATTGTCAATGAATCTCAGACCTAGATAAAGAAGATAATTGTAGTGGAGCAAGGTCATGTACAAAAAAATGTAGTTGGAGCGATCAAGACTATTGATCGACTGGAATAGATAGCACCTAGATTTGAAAAGTACATGCATAGATATATGGATAGAAATAACGCCATAAGTGTACCGATGGATCAACATAAGTTCCCATATGGTAAAAGATGCACCAATATTTACTCACAATGGGAAACATATATAGATGAACATGCAAGCCTCAAGACTCCAAGATCGTAGCAGTCATCTTGACTCATTTTAAATTATTTAGTTTCTATTTTTAATCATTTTACTACTTATGGACACTCGTATTACACATAAGTAAAGGGGTTGAACTCTAAAGAAAGGGAACTTGGTTGTAGATTATTTTTGTCTGAATGTAATTGGAGAATTATTTCCATATTTAATTCATAAATTATAATCTCTAGAGGAGCCAAGAAGTTTTTCAAAACCATTGTGTGCATTAATTGTGTGGTGGATTATTCTGCAACCAATTATCATGTCAAACATGTATAGTAAAAAAATCATTTCAATCAATCTATCTTGTATAATTGCATGAATTGGTAGATAATAGTTTCAATATTTATTTATTAATTTTCTATTCCCCATGAATTGTTTAATTTCTATTTAGTACTTCAATAATGAAAAAAATATTTTTTTGATCATTGATGGAAGAAAAATTGAACAATATTATGTTTCTGAGGGTATGTTGTTAGCTATATTTTTCATAAAACTATTTCTCAGAAGCATAAAACATAGCTGTAGACTTTTCCCAATTACTGTTTTCTTTAAGGGTTATCCTTTTTTAAGGAAGAATCTCTCTCTCTCTTTTCATGTTTGTATTTTCTTAAGGTTAATTGGACAATAAATTTTCTTGACATAATTAATTCTTAGAGATATCAACGTTGTTGATTACTTTTATCTATTTGTCCCTAAAGGTTATCCTTAGCACATACTTCTTCAAAATCTCTTATTTCTTCTACAATAGATAGAAATAAAATATAAAACAATAAAAGAAAAAAAGAGAGAAACCAATCAAATTTTAAAGCCCATCAAACGGTTGTTGGACCATTAACTCGAAGGATTATTCCATACCAAACAAGGAGGATTCTAATTGGGCCTCATCCTTGGGTTCAATCCCTACTATTGAGCTTTGGGAATCCAACCCCCTCAATAGCATTGGCATTAGAAGGAGGGCCTGATGCATGGAAAGCCATACAAACAACCCACATATAGAAAATCTAGGACCTGAAGATCTATCCCAAAAAAACATTCCACCTTAGGTTGAGGAGAGTTTTGAATACTATCCTAAAATTCCATATGCAATATCTCACAAGGAAGTAAATGTATTTAGACGCATCACTAAAGCATATGCTAGAAAAATTGGGGAACTACACATAACCCCATTGCTTCCTCAAAGAAAAAATACTAGACGACTCGTGTTGTCTACATCTAAACATGCTTTAGTACATACGATCAAAGACCTAGTGGAATTATCCCCGCAAAAATTTGATCAACCCGTATTGAAGTTTGTATCTCGGACATGTATCTCCATATTGGTTTGTGTCTAACACGTGGAAATCATCACTAATACCTCTCAAAACTTTGGAAATTCACTTTAATAATTCAAATTATTAAAGTGAATTCCATTTTATTATTAATGGAGGTTAATTAAATGAAATGCCTAAGTTTTTGGAATTAGTGACTTTAATTAATTAAATGAATCTTAGCCATTGATCTCAAGTGAGGTGAGATTTAATATCAACCATTGATCAATTTGGAGATTAGAGTTTTGGCTCAACTCAAGATTAAAAAAGGTGGCCAAGGTGAGAGGAGGAGACACACACAAGCATAGATTCAGTCACTAATTGATATCAAGAGAAGGACTTCTTGTTCAGTCCATAAGAGAGGAGAGCCAAGGGTAACAAGTGTGGGGTATGAGAAACCACTGTACAATAACAAGAAATGTTGTGCATGTCATGGGTAGGGCCATATGGGTTGCAGAAAGTGTCTTATAAGCTACATGCAATCCATACATGCCATGGGAAGGTTGTACGGGCCATGGGCAGGATGTTGGGCAATTGCTTGGTATTTCAGGCAGGTTGCTAGGCAGTTCAGACAACCAATATTTGGCATAAAATTAATCTTTTCTCTGTGGATATATTTTTCCAATAAGGGAAGCACTTGTAAGCTTGCATATTGTTTTAATGAAGATTTTATTTGAAGTGCATAAACTTGTTGTGCATGTGTCATTGTGATATTGGTTTCTATTTTTCTTCCGCTGTTTATTTCAGTTAATTAGTTTAACAGGTGTAGATTATTTAGTGAGTTTCAATTTAATTTTAAAGTAAGGAAATCATTAGGAAATAATTTATCTAGGGATGGGATTAAAAAATATACAACCCTTTGGTCCAATTCCTAATACTCCTATTATTCCTACAACAACTCCGCCAACAAGTAATTACTCTGATAATCAGGGTGGATCAGACTCTGAAGGGGATAATTCAGAACCAAACTTACAGGATTTAGACCAAGACCCTGATAACATGGAATACAATAATAATGATAATAATCAACCCTAGTTGGCTAGAGATGCTTTGGAATTACATGGTGCACTACAAACTTACCTAAGCATCCATAAAAACTACTTCCAAAGTATGATACAAAAACTTTTGGATCCACCGAGGATCATATCAATAAGTTTATTCTCTATATTAGGTTGATGAATATCTATAATGAAGACGTGGTTTGATGTCTTTTCCCTTATAATTTTGAGAACTCAGCTTCTACTTGGTACTTTAATCTACTAGTTGGATCCATAACCAATTGGAATAAGTTCCAAATGGATTTTCTAGATAAAATTGGGGAAGAAACCACCATTAGGGCATTGGTGGTTGAGTTATTCATTGCTACCATGGGACCTAATGAGAAATTAAAGGATTTAAATCAACATTTGACTACAATCTTAAACAAATTTCAACATGGAACCGCCCCTTCTCAGAAGATATAGATTGAGGTTTATGCTAATGCCCTTCAAACATTAATCTCTATGTTTGTCAAAAGAGCTAGCAAAGGTACCTTGGCCACTATTTTTGAAGAATCCAAAAAAATATAATTTGAAATGAAGGGCTGTAAGGAGAGTCATATTTTATCAAGAAAAAAGAAGCAACTCAACCCAAGAGAGGAATTTTGTTATTGATACCATAGTGTAAATAACCTCTTGAAAAGAATGAACAAGATACAATTGATATGCAGAGTTTACAAAGTATGATAAAAAACTCTCTAATGAGACAATGTACATAGAGAGGAATGTCAAAGAAGGTTTTTCATCTCAAAAAATTTACAGACATTTATTTAAGAGGCCTATTCCTTTCAAGGATATCAGACCTCCCCCAACTAATTTGATTATTGATTAAAGATAAATAGCTTCAGATAACTTCTTCACTTATCATCAGTGCAACCAATTTGAGAAAACCTACCCAAAATTGATAGATGCTATGAACTTAATGGAAAAATGTTTTCTTGATGGATGTGCTCCAACAAAACAAGATAACGACAGAGTAGTAAGTTATGAAAATGATGAATATTTTGAATATCTTGAATAAGCAGTTATGGTTTTATGGGACATAATGCCCAAGACAAAGATGTTTGAAGAATATTATGTGATAGATGAAACCCTTGCTATACAAATAAGGAGAAAAGGACATGTCTCACATCCACATCCCACTATTTCTCAGACCCCTAGGAAACCATGGACAACTGTACCTATAGGAAAACCTACTCCTCCATTCATCACTCTGCCTAAATCTATGGATCAAGAATAAAATATTATGGAACAAAATGTGGTTGAATCCTTGAAGAATATTAAAGCCAATATTTTGGTGATGGATCTATGCAAAATATATCAACACAAAACTCTTTTTCTCAAAGAATTGAAGGTTGAAAATGATCAAATGGTAAATCCCATCCAAACTACAATTTAATCACTTTAGATGATCCTCAAAATTTAGTATTCATCACAACATCAATAAAAAATAAATCCAAGCTAACAACCCCCCCTTTCTTGCTAATGTTTGAGATTTTCAATCGTAACCTACACAACTATTTAGTAGACTCCAGAGCTTCCTCAAATGTCATGCGTTACTCTATCTATAAAAAAATGAATTCCATGCCCATTAATATTTCTACCCATATCATTCAGTTAGATAGATCAGAAGCAAAAGTCATTGGAGAACTAAAACATGTTATGATTTCTTCAAATTCAAAGATTAAACAAGTCATCGACATTATTGTTGTAGACATCCTAGAGGCCTATGGTATTTTTCTAAGTCGATATTGATCACATAAAATCCAAGGGTATTTTTCCTCATATTGATCTCACCTATGGTTACCTTGGAATGGATAGCCTAACACGATTAGAATTAACTGAGAAAAATATTTAAAACACATTGTGACTAATTTAGAAGCGAAAAATGATCCATCTTCATTTGGATTCCCTATCTTAGGGAATTACTCACTGGATTTAGACTTTGGAAATTTCATAGCCTTGACATCTGAAATTTCAGTTGCATAGAAGTCTGGATTAGTTCTGGAGAAGGATGATATTTTATTAAAAATTTGCAACAACACCAATGAATATTTTGCAACTAGTCTTTCAGAGGAAAATCTAAAAAAAAATCAGAAACTAAAAAACTTCAAAAGGACAAAATAACACTTCATTATGTTACTAAAATTTGGACACTTTTCTTTCATGAATATAAGTCTCAAGAAGGAACAAGGGTTGGGTGAATTTTTGTAGATCCAAATGGAAAACATAGTTTCTTATCTTGTAGGCTTGAATTCAAGTGCATGAATAATACCATAAAATATGAAGCTTTGGTTCATGGTCTAAAGGTTATTGATATGAATATAAAACAACTCAAAGAGTTTGGAGTTTCTGAGATCATAATAAGGCAAATTAGAAATACCATACATTGCAAGTCATCACACCTTAGGAATTATTTACAAGAAGTTCACCGATTAATAGATAATTTTCTCACTTTCAACATCACTGCTACATCTCGATCCCAAAATAAATTATTTGATTCATTGGATATAATAGCCTCCAGGATATCCCCATTATAAGACTATGGAGCCACTAGGTTCACCATTGTGCTAATATATAAACATTTTGTCCCTGATAATATTACAAACTGGAGAGTGTTTGAAGGAGATAAACATATAATAGAATTTATGGCTAACAAAGAAAATTTTAGGGATCTTGTTATTGATGATGAATAATTTCAAAAAATTATAACTGAGTAGGAGTTTGAGGGTTCCAAAGGTAACGATGATACAACAACTGGGATACCTAGATTAAAAACCATGCACTGTAAGAACCTAGTTTAACAAAGCCTAAATTTTTTTGTAAATTTAAACATTAAGATTATTCACCATAAGCAATAAGCAATTTCATTCAACATTTAGATGTATAAGCAATAAGCAATTTCAATATTCATCATATAAGCAATAAGCAATTTCAATATTCAGCATATAAGCAACATAAATTTAAATTTATGAACAACAATCTAATAAATTACATAACAACCCCATAACCCAACAAATTCATGAATATCGATACCTCTGGTTGATGTTATTTTCCCAATATCCAGCTGTCCTCTCTACTTCTTTGCCCAAAACTTTGCCTGATTCTCTGACCAAACTCTGCCCAAAACCGACTAACCACCCAGCCAACTAGGAGCAGCCTATCCGGCTCCCTAGCTCCAGGATTCCGTGAGGATTCCTAGCCCCCGAGCCCAAAACTCCCAGCAACCTGGTGCCCCCTGTAACAATCCACCCCAAACTCCAAAACCAAAAAAATATCAAACAAGAAATACAATCCTTCTTCCCCCAAATGCTTCCTCCTCCAAAATTTCATAATCAATTCCCGAAGGCCTCTGCCCAGTCATATCCCCCTCATTCACCGCCTCCTCCTTCATTTAATGCCACCCACCTTATCCCTCCATTTACTACCTTATCCCTCCATTCAATACCCTATCCACTGTCATACATAAAGTTTTATAATAATTAAATTAAATTTATTAAGCCTTTAATTCTTTACCCAAATCATTAAATGTGTTAAGTAATCAATTAATTAATTAATCAACATATATTAAACAATAAATAAATAATTAATTAATATTATTAATAGTTAATCATTACTTAACTAATGCACATTAAGATAGTTAATTACTTAATTAACTATACTTGATAAACCCTATGCAACTATTTAACTAGGGTTGTTACATACACCCACCCTTCAGGAAACTTCGTCCCGAAGTTAAGGTATTTTATGATACAAGGGAAAAGAAACATGTTTCACACATTCATAACAAATAACCATCATTATTATTAAGTAAGCCAAGAAACTCATTCATACTAGTGTACATGTGCAAGAAATGCATGTGTAGCTAGTACATACAAGTCTCGTTCATGTACTAATATCAATAACTATCATCTCTATAGTAATTTCCTCATGCATCCAATCCATTCAAGAAGACTATTCATTTTATAAAAGACAATAAACCAATCAAATGTTTGTGAAATTCGTTAATTTCAATTATCTAGCTCAAAAACGTTATTTAGACAATTGTAATTTAGTTACATAATTATGAATATTCATATATATATATATATATATATATATATATATATATACATTTTCTTTTCAGAAAGGAAACAATAAGTTCCAACATAAGACAAATATCCATACACTCTCAACTATTTCTACTCATCCTTCCTCCCCAACTTACTTCCATCTTCCATTCCTATCCTTCCTCTGCTGGATTATCTTGGAGCATCAACTATATTGACCTAACTCCAAATAGAACTCGTAAGCGGAAGTGTCACTATCTTGACCAAGCTTCCCTAGCAGGCAACTGACAGTCATCATCACATGTCTAGGGGAGCGTGAGCTAACACCGTCCTCTCATGACTTCGGGTTTCGAAGGATACACGGTGGGAAATGACTCCACCCCTCCTAATCATAACTAGGGTCCACACCCTACAATGGAATTTACAGTGGCACTGTGTTG
>ML776615.1:885879-976465 GCA_009831015.1 Picea engelmannii
TACTGTTTTCAGATCTGCATATGTGTATTTGACTGATATATCATCCTCTTCTTTCCTCATTCTTTTGTTAATTTCTCAAATGGTTAAAATATTCATGCAAGTTAAAACTCAACCATAATCATAAAAGATCCTGCCCCGGATCACATAGTAGATCGCATCATATCCATCATCATCAATAACATTTAAACATTCATAAAATTTACATTCTCACAATATATCACATCATATCCATCATCATCAATAACATTTAAACATTCATAAAATTTATATGTATTAAAAGTTCAAGTGTATCATTTAATAGTTTCACTTGTGAATAAAAAATAAAAGTGTGTAGGCCTCAGGTAATCCTAGTTGTCTAAGTCAAAAGGTGGTGTTACATACACCCCACCTTCGTGAAACATATTCTCGAGGTGGTCAAAAAGTGAGGCATAGTCTCGTCGTAATGTCTCGACGTCTTCTCAAGTAGCAGATCCTGGACTATACTTGTCCCATTGGACCTTAACTTGGTCTACCAGATGGTTTCGGAGCTATCGAACTCTACGGTCTAATATGCGTAACGGTTCTACCATGAGAGTTCCCACATCTGATACCTGCAATTCCTTCCAATTTAGTTTATGTGATTCATCAACAACATAATGACGTAAAATAGATACATGAAAAACATTATGAGCTTTATGCAAGTGGAGTGGCAGTACAAGACGATAGGCAACATGTCCAATTTTCTCTTGGATTCTGAACGGTCCTATAAATCGAGGTGACAACTTTGTCCCCGTCCCGAACCATATGGTACTCTTATTAGGCCTGATACGAATGAAAACCTAGTCTCCCACTTCATAACTTCGGTCGGTCCTATGTGCATCCGCATAAATTTTCTGTCTATCTTGTGCTTCCTTTAGTCTCTGCCTAATTTGAATCACCTATTCCTCCATCTCTTGAATCAATTATGGCCCAACTGTTACTCGGTCTTCTAATCTTTCCCAACTCATTTTTTTTCTGCATGGACTTCCATACAGAGCTTCGTAGGGTGGCATTCTGATGGAGCTATGAAAACTGTTATTGTAGGCAAACTCTACCAAAGGTAGGTACTTCTCCTAATGGGTTTTATTATCCATGACGTACATCCTAAGCATGTATTCCATGACTTGATTTACTCTCTCAGTTTTCCCATATGTTTCAGGATGATAAGTTGTGCTTAAGCTCAACTGAGTCCCTAATGCTGACTGCAAACTTGTCCAAAACCTAGAAGTGAATATGGAGTCCCTATCTGAAATGATCTTCTTAGGTATCTCGTGCAAATGGATAACCGCGCTTACAAACACACATGCCACATCAGTGACATTGTAAGTGTCTCTAATCGGAATAAAATGAGCACTCTTGGTTAACTTATCCACTATCACAAGAATGGAATTGTGCCTATGAGATGTGAGTGGAAACCCCACAACAAAATCCATAGATATGAATTCCCATTTGGTCATAGGAACATCATGTGGTTTTAGGAGGCCTGCCGGGTGATGGTGGTCGACTTTCACTTGTTGAAACTCTAGGCATTTGGAGACAAAATGGACTACATCGCGCTTCATGCCTACCCAGAAGAAAAGATTCCTCATGTCTGCGTACATCTTTTTCACACCTGGATGCGCACAATAAAGTGCTCTATGGGATTCCTTCAGTATGATGCTTCGAATATCCCCATCTTCAAGAATGTACATCCTTCCTCGATATCTCAATAGTCTATTTACTTCCAGACTATATCCTTCATACTTTGGATCTAATTGCCTCCCACTCTAGAGGTTTGAAGTAACCTTTAAATACCAACTGTCTCCTTGGAGTTGCGTCAACACACGTTCCCTTAGATTGACCTTTAAGGGTACCAAGGAGAAGACACGTGGTCTCCTACTCAAGGCATCTACGACCACATTTTCCTTTCCCTTGATGTATGAAATACCAAAATCGTACTCACTCATAAACTCACTCCATCGCCTTTGCCTGGCATTCATATCCCTTTGAGTGAAGAGATGTTTTAGACTTTGATGGTCCATTTTGAGCTCAAAGTTTTGCCCCACAAGATAGTGCCTCCAAAGTTTCAGAGCTAGCATTACAATTGCCAACTCTAAATCATGAGTAGCATAAATATCTTTCTGTTTCTTCAAATTCCTTGACACATAATCTATCACTCCTCCTTCCTGCATTAGCACGGCCCCCAACCCTTGCTTCGAGGCATCCATGCAGACTGTGAAGTCCTTTTCCATATCTGACACTCGTAGAATTGGCGCACTAGTTAGTAACTTCTTAAGCTCAATGAATGCACTATCACATTCTTCTGTCCATTCATACCTGACCCCCTTGTGCTGCAAAGTGGTGATGGGTTTCGCTATTTTGAGAATCCTTCCACAAATCTTCGATAATAACCTGCTAGCCCCATGAATCTTCTCACCTCATGAGCATTTTTCAGCACTAGCCATTCCATAATGGCCTTTACCTTTTCTGGGTCCACAGAGATTCCTTCACCAGAAATGATATGACCTAAATAGTGGATCTCTTTATGGAAGAAGGAACACTTTGACAACTTCCCATACAATTTGTTCTCTCTAAGGCAGGACAACACCACTCACAAGTGTTCCTCATGTTCTCTTTCGTTCTTGGAATAGATGAGGATCTCATCTAGAAATACTTGTACAAAATGGTCTAAATACTTCCAGAATACGCCGTTCATGAGGCTCATGAATACTACTGGTGCATTGGTCAATCTGAAAGGTACTATGACAAACTCGTAATGCCCAAACCGAGTTCAAAAGGTAGTTTTTGGGATATCACCTTCCTTAATCCTTAACTGATGATACCCTGATTGCAAATCGATCTTTGAGAATATTGTTGCTCCTTTCATCTGATCAAAGAGGTCATCTATTCGTGGCATTAGGTACCTATTTTTCACTGTATCATGATTCAAGTCCTTGTGATCTATACATAGTTGTAAGAAACCATCCTTCTTCTTCACAAAAATTACTGGTGCGCCCCAAGGTGAGACATTGGGCCTTATTAGCCTTAAGTCCAACAACTCATTCAACTGCATTTTCACCTCACAAATTTTCGACGCTGTCATTCAATACAGAGTCTTGGAAATTGGTTATGCACCAGGTTTTAGCTCAATAGTAAAAGTAAGCTCCCTCTCAGGAGGTAACCCTGGTAAGTCATTCGGAAAAACATCCTTAAATTTTGACAATACCGAGTACTGATATAATGAGGGTCCCTTCCTTTCATTCACTGCTTCCACTACATATAGTTGACACCCTTTCCTCAAGCATAAATTAACCTTCATAGTTGAGATAAAGCATAATGACACCCTTCTCCATACACCCTGGATCTCCACTGGCCTTCTTTTGTCATCTACACAGAGCACCCTTTTTGCGAAACAATCTGTTAGTGTCAGAAGTCACCCCTGGATTGTAGCAGGAGAAAATCCTGATGCCCATCAGTTTATGTCATGATTTGTTTAATGGGGTGATCAAATGGAGGTTAACTCAAATGATGTGGTTCTAACTCCGAAACTAGGCCAGGCATGCAAGAGCAAATGAGGTCTTAGATAACTTCAGATAGTGAGTTGTAGTAAAGGTGAGTAGGGGGAAGACTTGTATTAGAGAGATGCAAAGGTCTGTCATAAACATCAGGTTACTAATAGACTGTGGAAGAAGACATCTAAACGCAATATCTTCTTATGCTCAAACGCAGAAAACCAGAGAAAACAATAGTGCCACAATAAATCCTTTATCACAACATAATTGCCATAATTCATGCGAATCAGTCAATCATGAACTCTCTTAATATAAGATGGAAACTTAGACGGGAAAGAAAGACTATCTGAGATTAAACAAGAAATATTACATACAGATGCATAACCAGAGCTAGGAAATTTGTTAAAACTTTACAATTGGGAGCTTCAATCTACCATCGATGCCTTCAAAATGAAAAAACTGAGTACATATACTTGGGCAGATTTTCCCAACAGAGGCACGCTCGCCCTTCAAGGTGTAGCGTCTCTTCAATCAATCTTCGGGTGGAAGTCCTTCGTCATACATCTCATTAACTTCGCATGGCCTTTGCAGGGGAGGAGTAGCTAAACCAGTAAATTCCGAGTTAGCGTGTGCAGACCTCCTCCGGCTAGTTGAGAACCCGACATGGCTTCTCTGGAAAAATGGGTACACAGGACCCTCTCTAGCAGTCCACTTGCCAGACCCTCCACTCCTCACATTTAATGAATGAAGAGAGGTTTCAACCACCCTTTCTCACCTTCATTTACTCCATGTGAAGGCCGAGAGCGGGGTCGTATCCGATGGTACCTAGAGATCGAGACGATCCTTTCGGCGACTAGATTCGGTGCCTCTAGCCCCTTTCAGCACAGTTCCTTTCTTTCCCAAGTGACCACGGGTTGTGACCCCATGTTTATTCCTAGAGTGCTTTCAGCGTTCACGAACAGAAGGAGTTAATCCTTTCTTCTTGAAATCGCGATGAGCGAAACGTTGAGACGGATTAATCTGGCGCCACACACCCTATGGATCTGACGGTTCCAAACTTTCCCGACAATGCTGTGGGCCTCAAATCTTGGATGCTCTCGGTGCTTCGTGCCTCGAGGTTGGGAAGAGTTTGATCCTTTATCTTTGAAGTCGCGATGCACGAAGGGATGAGAGAACTTAATCACACATCACGTACCCCTCTTTTGATCGGACGACCTGAAACACTTTCGGCGATACTGTGGGCCCGTCATTTAAAGTGCTTTTCATTTCGCGATTCGTGAGTCAGAGACCCT
This sequence comes from Picea engelmannii, assembly GCA_009831015.1. NCBI lineage: Eukaryota > Viridiplantae > Streptophyta > Pinopsida > Pinales > Pinaceae > Picea > Picea engelmannii. The sequence goes on from ML776615.1 coordinate 890,681, forward strand.
TGTTTCCTCTTCTTCAACTCCCACTTCCTGAGACGATGATACGGGCAGGGCTCCCTTTCTGGTCCATGCTCTCCATATGTAGCCGTTGGCTAGGGCCTAAGTACTAGCGCCTCTCACTACTCGTGACCTCATGATTTGGAGTATCAGACTTTGGCATTCTCCCTTCGTGAAGTCCCGAGAAGCGATGGTCAGAGATGGTTGAAATCCTCTGGACACTTTTCGTAACTCAGAATCTCGTGCAACCAAAGGGATATGGTTCGCCCTTCGAACTCATGAACCCTGAGATCGAGAAATAATATTGCGCATGAACTGTTTGTGATCAACGACCCTCGTAACTTCGCAAGTGCCTCTTGAAGGATTCCGACCGTTGACTTCCTTAAAAAATTTAGCGCTATAATTGACGCGATTTGGTTAATCTGCAATTACCCATCAATCGTTGTTCTGCTCTGTCACTAAATCCTTTCCGCTGAAGAATGAAATGCCCGCTTGCTTGATTTTAAGTCTGAAAAGGACCTCTTCTGTGTGTTGCGCTTGGGCACTTCTCATGCAACCTGCATACACAGATAGCCCGATGCCGAAGATAAGAAATGTTGCTAACATTAGGCTCCATGGGGGATAGATTCGTCCCTGTGATTCTCTAAGGACTCATTTTGCAGTTCCAGTGCCTTCCTATTGGGCTATGGAGTCATTTACTAATCTGAAATAATAAAAGTAAAAACGAAGAACATAAAGGACAATATTTACAGAATACATGAGCCATCGAAGGCTCAGACAAAACATTTTTTAAGAAAGTGCCCATTTACTGGGTTATTGAAAATTTCTTTGCCTTCCAAATATTGTAGCTGATATGTGTTATTTGAGAAGACTTCAGAGATTCTGAAAGGCCCAATCCATAGGGCTTCAAATTTTCCGTGCTTGCCCTTGTCTTTCTTAGGACATCCCATTTCAGCACCAGGTCTCCTATCCAAAATTCTTCCTTCTTGGCCTTCTTATCGAAAACCTGCTTGATCCTTTGCTGATGATCCTGAATTTTGTCCATTACCTGCTCTCTAGCCTGCTAGACTCCTACCAGTTGATGAATCCTTCTGATCATGTCATTGGGCTCTTCTTGATAATCTTGGAAGAATTTTGCCACAGGAATGGCCAGCTGAGAAGGGAAGATAGCTTCTGCTCCGTAAACTAACTAGAAAGGGGAGATACCTATAGATCTCTTTGTGGTCACCCGATTGGCCCATAGAGCGAATTTCAGCTTCGAGTTCCAAGCCCTTTTGTTGTCTTCCAACAGTATTTTGATGATCCTTATCAGGATTTTGTTGGAGGACTCTTCTAAACCATTTCCCTGGGGGTAGTATGGGGTGGAGTGAACCAGTTTGATCCCAAATTGTTCACAAAACTTGACTAACTGCTCAGCCTTAAAAGAGGCTACATTATCAGTAACAATCTTCCTTGGGCAATCGAACCTTACGATGAGGTCTTCCAGGAACCCAATGATTACCTTGTGGGAAGCGCTCCTAGTGGGGATGGATTCTATCCACTTAGTAAAGAAATATGTGGCCGTCAGGATCCATCTGTGCTGCCCACTGGAAGCAGGGTGGATTTCTCCAATGAAATCCAGGCCCCATTTCTGGAAAGGTCTCGAAACAACTACAGGTTGTAAAGGCAGAGACTTGAGATGTTGTTTTCCTGAAAATATTTGGCATGAGATACAAGCTCTAACTCCTTTATGAACATCGGCGAACAAGGTGGGCCAATAGTACCCAGCTCTGAGAATTTTGTGGGATGTGGTCTTCCAGGAATGGTGCCCCCCACATAGGCCACTGTGAAATTCAACTATGATCCTGTCGGCCTCTTGTGGATCCATTCATTTTAAAAGTACTCCCAGGGGGTCTTTCCAGTATAAAATTTGATCGATAAGGCAGTACCTGACTGCCTTGAGATTCAATGCTCTGGTTTTGTTTCTTTGTAGGCCATCTGGGGGTCGCAACTCCTGCAGAAAATATATGACATCCTTACACCAAGGACATCGAGCCAATGAGGTCTCTCTTTGAGGGTCTATTTCAGACAACTGACCCTATTGAATTCCTGAGAATTCATTCATGAAACTTACCCCCAAAGCTTGGCAATTGGCTTCATCTAGAAGATTGTCCAAGCCTTGACCTTTGGTCAATTTGGTAGGCCTTATTTCCAATTCAAACTCCAGGATCTTGGATATCCATTTACTTCTCCTTCCATCTATGTTAGGTTGTAACAAGATGTCCTTCACAGAGGTCAAAGGAACATAAGTGGTCACCTTTGAGTGCAAGACATAGACTTTGAAAGCCTTGAGATCTTTCACTAAATCATATGCCTATTTATCCATTATTTCATACCTAAGCTCTGCATCTCTTAATGCCTTGCTGAAGAAGGTGATATGTTGCTCTCGCCCTTCCTCATTTTTATGCAGCAAGACCGCCACTACTGTGTCAAAAGAAGCGAAAGAGAAGATTAGAAAATCTTTGGAATAGTCAGGACTGATCAACACAGGTGCTTCAGTCAATGCTCTTTTTATTTGGACAAAAGATTATCTAGGTTCAGCGGTCCATTTCACTTCGTTTCCCTTCTTGAGCATAGTTGTTATGTGTTTCACCAGTTCAACAAAATTTGAGACGAATCTCCTTAGAAAATTAATCTTCCCCCAAAAGGCATGAACTTCCTTCTTAGATATGGGAAGGGACAGGGTCTGAATTGCCTCTACCCTGCTAGGATCAATCCCCACTCCTTCTGTTGATACTATATGGCCTAATAGCTTCCCCTCCTCCATAGAAAATAAAGACTTGTTGGGGTTTAGAGAAATGTCGAACCTTCGACATTTTGAGAAAACATTTCTCAGGTGACAGTAGTGCTCTTTATCTAACCTCGAGAAGACTATTATGTCATCCAGATATATCACCACAAACTTATATTTCTCCCCGACGAAGGCTATGTCCATGGCTCGCTGAAACATCGCTCCTGCATTCATCAGTCTGAATGGCATTTTGGCATACATGAATGTGCCCCAAGGAGTGGTGAAGGTTGTCTTTTCTCTGTCTTCAGGCATGATCGATATCTGATTATAGCCAAAAAAATCATCGATCATGGAAATCCTATATGTGCCGGTTACCCTCTGCAATATGTGCTCCATGTTGGGTAGGGGATAATTGTCTTTATTTGAGCTCCTGTTCAGGTTCCTGAAGTCGACACAGAGCCTGATTTATCCACTTTTATTCCTTACCTGAAACAAATTGGCCACCCATTCGGAATATCTCAAGGGGACGATGATCTGGGCCTCTAATAACTTCTTTACTTCTTTCTCCATGACAGGCAACAACATGGGATTTATCTGTCTTAGCTTCTACCTAAATGGATTAGCCTCTTCCTTCAATGGGTTCTTGTGTTCAATGACAGATGTGTCATATGTCTTGAGGTCTTCGTAGGTCCATGCAAACACATCAACAAATTCTTTCAGCAACTCAGTATATTCAACCCTCTTCTCTGTGGTCAAACTTCTTGACAACTTGAAAAATTTAGGCTCCTCCTGTGTGCCAATGTTGCACTCGGCTGTGTGGGCATATTCATCTATAACTCTACCCTTTACTGCCACATCATTTCCATCGAACAATCTTTCTAAAGGAATAAGTCCCCTCAGAATGTGATTGCTAGGCAGCTGAATAATCTAGTGGTTAGCAATTCTATTTAAAAACACCTCGGGGTGAGGGTTATCTTCTGTATCAGGATCCTGATCAATGTGAAAAGCAGAAAATTCATCAACAGATTGGAGAAAATTTTTGATTTCTAGATTGTCTTCGAATACCTTCCAATGCTTGGCGTTGTTTGGTACAAAGGGCCTATATTTTATCTCAACATCATATTTGGCCATAGGCGGCTGAGGGACCTTGAACTGGCTAGCTGAAATAGCTAAAGAATTGGCCACAACATTATCCTCCCCTGGAATAAAAGAGATATTAAAGGCTGAGAAGAAATTTTCAATTAGGTCCCATGCTTCATTTCTATAATTTTTGAGTTGAGGGTGCTTAGCCTGATAAGCGTTTCTGATCTGTTGGACCACCAACTTTGCATCTCCAAACACTGCTACCTCCTGAATTCCCATTTTCCTTGCAACTCTCAATCCTAGAACAAGGGCTTCATACTCTTCCACATTGTTAGTGGTTTCGAATTCTAATTTGTATGACAAATATATGGTTTCCCGGGAAGGTGACACAAAAAACACCCCAGCACCAGCGCCTTCCCTGGAACAGGCTCCATCGAAATTTTTCTTCCAGACGGGGGTGATGGAGGGAGGAAAATCATGAGGAAAGGTGGGCTTCTTTCTGAGTTTAAGAGGGGGCTCGGGAGTGTGAGTGAGTTGCAGTAAAATGGAACCTAAATCAGTGTCCAAGGCGAAAATGGGATGGTTGGTAGGATTGGATTCATCACTGATTATATAGGCCAGTTGGGCTTCCCTATATAGCCTCCTATGTTCTCCTCTGAACATTGGGATAGTAGCATATGTTAGGTCCATCTGCAAGGTTCCCCCCAACATTTTTATCCAAGATCTTGACAACAACATACTAAACTTGGGGGGGACATCAGCCACTACAATATCCATGACCACACTTTTCATGGGCAACTGGAACAAGGTCACGACTAGGTCTTTGATAACCCCTAGACACTGAACTTTCATGGAGTCGAAGGAATAGAGGTCATGATAGGCTTGGGTGACTTCTAGCCCTAATTCTTCCATGGCATTTTTGGGCATGAGGTTGTGAGAAGCCCCTGAATCCATCAAGCAGTTGTGCAGTACCTTGTCATGTATGTTCAAGGAAGTGTAGAAGGGAGGGGATGAGTCGTTCCTGTCTTCTACCATAGGACCTAGGATAACTGCATGTTTTTCATCTTGTAAATTGATGGAGTCTGTGGGAAGGCACGAGACCTCATACTGTAAAATCTTAGAGAAGTTTTTATTGAACCCTTCATGTTTAATTAATTCGGTCAGAGGCACAGGGATTCTGATATTTTGGATTTCATGCTCGAAATTAAAAGAAGATGTAAGCTTTGGGATTTCTCTTATTTCGGGAACATGAATTTGGACTATGGGAGAGAGGGGCTGGTGTTTCTTACCTCTATGAATGTTTGCTACTTCATTGGCAGGCCTCTATGTTCTAGTGGACTTCTCAGGAACATCAGGTGTTACTACCTTCTTCTGAGACCCCAGGTCATACCTACCTTGGCGGCCACTAGTCTTGTTTTCCTTGCTCAGTTAATTTAGCTGACTGTTCATGAGAGACTCCTCATATGCTGATTGAGTCAGATGAGGAAAAGGAGGAGTTTCTCCGAAGTAATGGATTTCAGGATCAAGCTCACCTGTTTCCCCTTCTTCTTCCTCGGCCATAAAATTGTTTTGGAAGGGGGCATGAATCTTCTGGTCTTCTCTGTCTCTTCCCCTCTCCCTTTGCATGGTTTGGGAAGTGATATTGTTTGGCCTCCTGAAACCTCCTTTATTTTCTGCATTTTGAGGGCCCTTGTATGCTTGCCTCCCCTCCACCTTCATTCACTCCATCTCTACAGATAGAGACTTCACCATTTTGGTCAGTTCATCCATTTGAGGGTGGGGCACCGATGGGATAGAAGTTGAGGCTTCGTATCTTGCCTTTCTTTTGTCTGCGTCGGCCTTGTTCCTCAGTCTATCAACTGCTAATACATTGGATTCCACTTCTATGGCCGCATATTTAATTTGAGCTAAGGAGGTGGCTCTTCTTTCTCTCAGTAATAGACAGAAATCGGGGCCAAACGCACTAGCATAAGAAATCTTGGCTGAGGCTTCTGAAGGCTTTATCTCGGCAGGGATTTTGTTATACATCTTATTGAATCTTTTGGAGAAGTCAGAGACAGATTCTCCATCCATATTCTTCAAAGATCCGAACTCTGTCATGTAATACATGAAATATTTCCTATCTCCCCACTGCCTCAGGAAAGCACTATCCAGGGCTTTGATCCCAGCAATAGATCTGGGGGCCAATCCTCTAAACCATTTCCTCACCTCACTATCGAGGCTCTGGATGAAGACTCTCATCCAGACATCTTCATTTTCAATATTTAGGTTGTCAGCATAACTGTAGAAAGCAACCAAGTGTTCTTCCATAGTTATGTCCCCTTCTCCAGTGAACTTGGGAATATACTTCAAGTAGTCTCTAGTAGGGAGAGGATTCATAGGATGGGGTAGGATTAAGGGAGTATATCTGGTAGCGACTATGTCATCCATTCTATTTAGAGGGGGAATGAGTCTTGAAGTGGAGTGGGAAACAAGAGGGTTTTTAAGGAGAAGGATAACGAGCTCAAGTCAACAGGTGCTCATCTTTGTGCAGGAGTGGTGAAATATTTTGTAGTCCTGGGTCTATGCTAAGGTACAAATTCAGAGGAAAGGGAGTGACAAGGATTTCTCCCTCCAATCCTAGACCGGGAGGAGAAAACTCATCAGGAACACTCCCAAAATTCAGGAAATGAGAAACCTCTGAAGGAGGTCTATTAAGAAACTGAGGAGGAGAAAATGGAGCTCTTACAGAAGGAGATGACGGATTACCTGTGTCGGCGGTGGAAGATTCTTCTTTAGAAGCCTTTCCTTTTCTAAGAACTACCTATGGCTCAGTTTCAGGTGTAGCTAGAGGCAGCTGTGGATGAGACCGCGTGTGTCTACCCCTGAAAGCCACAATTAACATGGCAGGTTCACCACAGTGGATTCTTCACAATGGAGTCGCCAGGTGCACAGTATCAATCTTCAAAGGATCTGATATATAATGCACCTTCAGAATCAGAGGCTCAATGTCATTCAATCCCGGGGAAAATGTTCAACTTCATCCCCAGCAATGGCGCTAGAAATGTTAGCGTCAAAAGTCACCCCTGGATTGCAACAGGAGCAGAGCCCGACGCCCATCAGTTTATGTCACGATTTGTTTAATGGGGTGATCAAATGGAGGTTAACTCAAACGATGTGGTTCTAACTCCGAAACTAGGCTAGGCATGCATGAGCAAATGAGGTCTTAGATAACTTCAGACAATGAGTTGTAGTAAAGGTGAGTAGGGGGAAGACTTGTATTAGAGAGATGCAAAGGTCTGTCATAAACATCAGGTTACTAACAGCCTGTGGAAGAAGACATATAAACACAAGATCTTCTTACGCTCAAACGCAGAAAACCAGAGAAAACAATAGTGCCACAATAAATCCTTTATCACAACATAATTGCCATAATTCGTGCGAATCAGTCGATCACGAGCTCTCTTAGTATAAGATGGAAAATTAGACGAGAAAAGAAAGACTGTCTGAGATTAAACAAGAAATATTACATACAGATGCATAACCAGAGCTAGGAAATTTGTTAAAACTTTACAATCGGGAGCTTCACTCTACCATCGATGCCTTCAAAATGCAAAAACTGAGTACATATACTTGGGCAGATTTGCCCAACAGAGGCGCGCTCGCCCTTCAAGGCGTAGCATATTTTCAATCAATCTTCGGGTGGAAGTCCTTCGTCAGACATCTCATTAACTTCACATGGAATTTGCAGGGGAGGAGTAGCTGAACCAGTAAATGCCGAGTTAGCGTGTGCTGACCTCCTCCAGCTAGTCGAGAACCCGACATGGCTTCTCTGGAAAAATGGGTACACAGGACCCTCTCGAGCAGTCCACTTTCCAGACCCTCCACTCCTCACATTTAATGAATGAAGAGAGGTTTCAACCACACTTTCTCACCTTCATTTACTCCAAGCAAAGGTCAGGAGTGGGGTCATATCCAATGGTACCTGGAGATCAAGACGATCCTTTCGGTGACTGGATTCGGCGCCTCTGGCCCCTTTCATCACAATTCCTTTCTTTCCTAAGTGACCATGGGCTGTGACCCCGTGTTTATTCCTATAGATCTTTCGGCATTCGCAAACGAAAGGAGTTAGTCCTTTCTTCTTGAAATTGCGATGAGAGAAACGTCGAGACGGCTTAATCTAGTGCCACACACCCTCTAGATCTGACGGTTCCAAACTCTCCCGACAATGCTGTGGGCCCCAGATCCTGGATGCTCTCGACGCTTCATGCCTCGAGGATGGGAAGAGGTTGATCCTTTCTCTTTGAAGTCGCGATGTGCGAAGGGGAGAGAGAAATTAATCGCGTATCAAATACCCCTCTTTTGATCGGATGGCCCAGAACACTTTCGGTGATACTGTGGGCCTGTCATTTAAAGTGCTTTTCATTTCGCGATTCGCGAGTTGGAGACCCTTGGTTCCTCTTATTCAACTCCTGTTTCCTGACACGGTGATACGGGCAGGGCCTTTCTGGTCCACGCTCTCCATATGTAACCGTTGGCTAGGGCCTAAGTACTAGCACCTCTCGCTACTCATGACCTCGCGAGTTGGAGTATCAGACTTTGGCATTCTCCCTTCGCGAAGTCCCGAGAAGCGATGGTGAGAGACGATTGACCTCCTCCGGACACTTTTCATAACTCGGAATCTCATGTAACCAAAGGGATATGGTACGCCCTTCAAACTCATGAACCCCGAGCTCGGGAAATAACACTGTTCTTGAACTGCTTGTGATCAACGACCCTCGTAACTTCGCAAGTTCCTCTCGAAGGATTCCGACCATTGACTTCCTTAAAACTTTTAGTGCTATAATTGATGCGATTCGGTTAATCTGCAATTACCCATCAATCATTGTTCTGCTATGTCACTGAATCCTTTCCGCTGAAGAATGAAATGCTCGCTCGCTTGATTTTAAGTTCGAAAAGGACCTCTTCTATGTGTTGTGCTTGGGTGCTTCTCATGCAACCTGCAGACCCGAATATCCCAATGTCGAAGACAATAAATGTTGCTAACACAATCTACCAAAGCTCAATGAGCTTCTAACCAATCCATTCCAATGATTAGGTCGTAAGCCCCGAGAGCAGTGATGTATACCTTCAACCTGGTAGTACACACTCCCAGGTCTACTATACAATTATCAACGCTAGGTCCTACCGCTTATTTTTCCCTCGAATCCATCTTGACTTGTTTAAAGTCATCGTGTTCGTAGGCTGCCAACCCACTCTTTTCTAATGCATATGGTGAAATGAAACTATCTGTAGCACTAGAATCAAATAAAATATTAACGTTGATATGATTTAACATACCTGATGACTCCACCACCGTGGATTGATGTTCGGCCTGGCGATTATTAACCGCTACGTAAATCTGGTGGCTACTACTTTCTCTTCCCATGGGGGATTTCCTTCTCTATGCACAAATCCTGATTGTAACTTTGGTCAATCATGTTGGTAATGGGGTCCTCCACATCCCCAACATGTAACACGGGATTGAACCTGCACATTGTTCTGTGACTGTCTCTGAAATGAGTTCCTTCCCCTAGAACCCTTGCCCCTAGTAGTTGCTCCTTGAGATGGTCGTGGACCTGCCTACGTCGTTGGTGATGAACGATATGCTACACTTGCTGCCATTGCAATCCCTGCAGCTACTGTCCTTGGTGTGACTTTGTTACCATATGGAGGTGGCCTTGAGCCCCTTCCCATGGGAAATGTTCTAGGGGCCTCCCCTACGAATCCAGGACAATTCGGAAAGGTCAGTCTCGTACCTCTGGTTAAGTTCATGTGTTCCTCCACATAATGTGCATTTTCCATAGCTATTGCTACTGAAGATGGTTTCCACATCCGCACCATAGCCCTTATCTTAGGGTTCAACCCATAGACAAAGCATTTTGCCTATTGTTGGTCATTATCCATATATGAAACATATTTGACCAATTCCATAAACTTGATCTCATATTCTTCTACGATTTTGTTTCCCTGTACTAAGGCATGAAACGCTCCTACTTTTTGTTCCTCATAGTAAGCTGGTAGATATTTCCTTTGTAACCTCTCCTCGAAAAGTTCCCAAGATACGGTGTCCAGAGTAAGATGCAGTTGCCTTTCCAGGTTTCCCCACTAGTTCAATGCACTATCTGTCAACTGAAAAATCGTTATCTTCACCTTTGAGGTGGAGGCATAGTCCCTTAAGGAAAAACACCTCGTCATGCCTTCCAACCATTCCTCGACATGTTCACTGGCATGACCCCTGATAAACTCCAAAAGTTTTATCTTCTACAGTTCTCTAGTGATGTCTTCGGGTGGAGGTCCTCCCCCCGAATCCCTCGATGCTTCTAGATTACCTATTCTAGATTGTGGGGGTTCCACTTCGATCCCTGCTGGTTGTCGCCCCTTTAAAGTCTCATTTATGGCCTCCAAAGAGTGCAGTATGAGATCTAGTTCAGGTGATGGTGGTGGCGACGCTGGCGGTCCCTGCGACGATGCCCCTCTACCTTCATTCCCTCGAGTCCTAACCATCCTATATGATTTAACCTGCATCAACCAAAGTTGTCAGGGTGAGTTCAAGGACATTTCACATTTGTGCAACTTAAAATAGAAAACAGGGTTAGGCGTAAGTTGTTTTTACTCTCTTTAGGGTAGTGGCTAGGTTAGGGTTAAGTGTCTAAGATTAATGTCTTCGCCTAAGAAAACTATTGACCCTCTCCCTGGTAGTTACACTAGCACTGTGCCATACTCACCATAGTGCATCAAATCCCTCATGTGGTGCTTTCTATCATACCTCCTATCATACCCTAACTATTCCCACCACATGCGTCAAACTTCCGCTACTCTACAAGGACCAAGGACCTCTAACCTTTATAAATATAAAATAACCCTATTACATTCATTAGTCATAAGGGCATATATATGATTAATGACATAGGTTTCAAACCCACTATTAGCATTATAATTTTATAATGTTAATTTAATCATGAGGACTACTAATAAAGCATCAAGGTAAATAAGTTAATTGACTTAATTATTAGATTAACCTTGTCCTTTTTTTTTTCTTCATAAAATTAAAACTCTTAATATACCTCTATATTCAATTAATATTAAAAATTAATTAATTTATATATATATATATATATATATATATATATAAATCTATATTTTTGTTTTATTTGTTAAATTATTAAAATTTAAAACATAATTTTTAAACAATTTAAAATTTTAAACCTAATTTAAATGATTGAAATTTAAAAAAATTAAAAATGATAAAAAAAAAACAAAATAAATAACATATAATAATTAAAATACCATAAAAAAAACTAGATTTTTTTTTTTTTTTCTTTTATCTAAAGTCAAGCATCGTGGGTGCATGAGATCCACGTGCCCACATCCCCAGGGCTCTCATATTCAACCCTAATTCATTCTCTCCCTTATCTCTTCGAACCCTAGCCTCACTTGACCCTTTTCATTCTGGTTTTTTTTTCAAACGCTCTGCATAGGTGAAGGATGAGGCTGACCATGGTCATCCCTCTGTTCGGTTGGCCCTGACATCCATGAGTTCAAGGAATGGAGGTCACATCATGCACAGTGGCACATTCCCTCTCCTTCTTTGTCATGTTTCAATCGCTCGACACTTGGTATTGGTCGCTGGATTTTTTTTTTGTCAAGGGTTATGTGGTGGCCTCCATTTGAGGTATGCATGATCTTTGGCTCCATGTGGGCTCTTTCCTTTCTCCCTGGATTGGCGCTCAATGCGTCGGGCCCTTCCCTATGCTTGGGCATATAGGGTTTCCAAAACTCTTGCAGAGCGAGCAACACTGCAATACGGATAAACCTCCTAGTGGGCTCGTTTTTGTGGCTTGTTACTTGAGGGCTGGGCCTTGACTTGCAATTGGGGATTAACTCGTATTGTTTGATGGCAGGTGTTGGTCTCTGATTTTTTTGTGTTTTTTTTTTTTTAAATCTATTATATATTTTTTTGAATCTTTTGCCGTGTATTGCAATATGCAGTCGTGGTATCCCACTGATATCCTGGCACTTGCACTTGTCTTGGTGTGTCTACATGTGGCTCGGGCCTGTGGGCTCTCCCAAAATTTCATTTATTTACTTCCTATGCATAGTGTAGGAAGTATGCCTCTATGTGAGATCTGTGCTTGGTTCTCTCATCTTGGACTCAAACATTTAGTTACGACTTCAGAGTTGAGTGGGACACCAAATATTTTTTTTTTATTTCCCCCTTTTTTTTGATGCGAAGTGTAAATAAAAATCCCTTTATGACTACTCGATCTTGGGCACTGATCTGGTGTTGTGCCGATGCGTAGCACACCTCACCATGCCCGTGGGTTCCTTCCTTTGGCTGTGGCTCATGTGTGGTTTGAGCACTGGTGCTGGTGCTTATGCTGAGCTTGGCTCTTGTGGGCTTGGCGGGTGTGTTGGGCACTGGTTTGGTGTGCTGGGTGTTGGATGAATGTTTGATTATACAGACTTATCTTAAGTAGTAAACGAAAAATGAGAAAGAAAAATCTATGTTTTAGGTCTCTAGCGAGTGGGGATGATTTGTTTTATTGATTCATTTAAGGTCTATAGTGAATAATGTTTTAAGATAATGTCTGATTTGTATGTAATTTTGTTTTTTATATAAGTTGAAAACTGTTATTGATTTTTTTTGTGAGAATTTGGATTATGGAATAAACGCTGGTTATTAGGGATGAAATCCCTATGGGTTAAGTTGTTACCCATTATTTTACTTTTGTAAGTGTTATTTATGAAACTGATGGCCTCATGAATTAGGTCTATTTGGACTTAGAAAGATAACCTGGTTTTGGGCTTTCATTATTATAAAGTGATTTTTTTTTTCTTCCTTTAGCTATACTATGTGTCCATGTCGTTAATTAGGGCTTCATTGTTCATCTTAGTTGTATCCTCTAGCCATTGAATGAATAATGCAGGCATATATTGTCATTATCTCGACCAATATCAAAGTTCGTAGGTGATGTTTTGCACGGTAATTTAGGAATGCTTACAGATGAGTATAAGCGAGATTACTTGGTCAATGTTAAATACTGCATTTAGGCCATCACTTTGGTTTGGTTAGACTTAAAGAACAACAACAACTTATATAGGGGCAGTCATCCCTAATGATAGTAGGAGACAAAGAGGGTTTACAAGGCATTATCCACACTGAAAACTTTGCTAATCCAAAAGATGGCTTTGGGTTGTAAGTCCCCAGGTTGATGTGATAGTATCCTACCTTATGGTGTCATGCATCCTAGCTCATTTCTGACTTGTGTATGGTGTCATGCATCCTGGATCATTTCTAACTTGTGTTTGTTGTCTTAGTGGGTTAATGGACAGTATTAAAAATCTATATTGACAACTAAATTTCATTGAGCCATTTCACTTACATGTTTGGGTCTTTTCTCCAAGGTCTACAATTGGGGAGCTAGGCTTCTGTCACATTGAGAAGCTTGAGCTTACCATCTATTGTTTTGTAGGAAGAACTACCAGTACCAAGGTGGTGAGACTAGGCGAATGTTCAAGACCTGCATAGGCCAATATATTTATGTTCAAAATATATTATATAGGGTTAAATTGTCCTTACGTAAAGCATGATTTTTTTTTGGTCTGTGAATGATTCCAAGGTAGTTTCAGAGTAAATTTTATTTTATTTATTTATTTATTTTTATTTTTTTTTAATTTGTTAGTTAGACAGATTTATGTCATCAAACCCTCACCCTCTTAGTTATATGTCTTGGTTGCAGGAAATAACTCTTACAGATAAACAAATGGCTTGAACAAGTTAACATACAGTTAGATTAGGTGGGAAGGATATCTTTCCTGCAACATTGTCTCTTCTTCACGATTTATTTAAGTTGTTCTCTTAGGATTTCTGAGACACTTCTAGTTATTCTCTAGGGTTTTAGGTGTCATTTTGTTTTTGCATTATTTCTGCATTATTCCTGGCCTTTAAGGGCTCTAAATTAAGGGTTTCAAGGGTTGTAATTAAAGAGTTTCAGGTTACAGGTTTTCAGGGTTGTTTACATGACACATAACATAGCTTTTAGTTAAGAGGATGGGTGGGTAGGTAGACCCGTGGCCCTAGATTTTAAACTAGGGCTCTGATACCATGTGTAAGAACCTAGTTTAACAAGCCTAAAAAAATTTGTAAATTTAAACATTAAGATTATTCGGCATAAGCAATAAGCAATTTCAATCAACATTTCGATGTATAAGCAATAAGCAATTTCAATATTCAGCATATAAGCAATAAGCAATTTCAGTATTCAACATATAAGCAACATAAATTTGAATTTATGAACAACAATGTAATAAATTACATAACAACCCCATAACCCAGTAAATTCATGAATATAGATACCTCTGGTTGATGCTATTTTCCCAATATCCGACTGTCCTCTCTGCTCCTTTGCCCAAAACTCTGTCTGATGCTATGACCAAACCCTGCCCAAAACCGACTAACCACCCATCCAGCTAGGAGCAGCCTATCTGGCTCCCTAGCTCCAAGATTCCGTGAGGATTCCTGGCCCCCGAGCCCAAAACTCCCAGCAACCTGGTGCCCCCTGTAACAATCCACCCCAAACTCCAAAACCAGAAAAATATCAAATAGTAAATACAATCCTTCTTCCCCCAAATGCTTCCTCCTCCAAAATTTCATAATCAATTCCCGAAGGCCTCTACCCAGTCATGTCCCCCTCATTCACTACCTCCTCCTTCATTTAATGCCACCCACCTTATCCCTCCATTCAATACCCTATCCCCTGTCATACGTCAAGTTTTATAATAATTAAATTAAATTTATTAAGCCTTTAATTCTTTACCCAAATCATTAAATGTGTTAAGTAATCAATTAATTAATTAATCAACATATATTAAACAATAATTAATTAATTAATTAATATTATTAATAGTTAATCATTACTTAACTAATGCACATTAAGATAGTTAATTACTTAATTAACTATACTTGATAAACCCTATGCAACTATTTAACTAGGGTTGTTACATGCACAAAGGGGTAATTAACCTTGAAATTATTTTTGACATGCGAGATAAGTTTAAGAGCCCATTAAATGTAAAAACAGGGAGGTCTAGTCTAAGCTATGAAATAATCAATCTAGGAACTAATGAAAACCCCAGGAACATCAATCTTGGAAAATAAATCTCTACAGATGAAAGAAGAGCTTGCCATAAGTTGTTCAAAGAATAGCAAGAAATTTTTGCATGGTCCTATCAAGATCTTAAAACTTATGACATGATAATCATACAACACATGATACCCCTCATGAATGGTGTCAAACTTTTTCAGGAGAATTTACGAAATTTCCACCCTTCACTTGAACCCTTAATTCAAAATGAACTTAATAAATTGTTAGATTCCAAAATCATTTTTCAAGTAAGGAATTTTGCATGGGTGTCAAACTTGGTGCCATTAAAGAAAAATACACATGAGATTAATCTTTTTGTAGATTCTCACAATTTGAATAAAGCCCGTGAAAAGGATAATTATCCCATCCCTCCAATGGAACAACTCCTACAAATAGTGCCTGAATCCGAAATGTTCTCACTTCTCGATGGTTTCTCAGGATATAATCAGGTTTTAGTTTTGGAAGAGGATCGATCGAAAACCATTTTTCGTACTAAGTGGGGTTCTTTTGCATACAAGTGCATGCCTTTTTAATTAATTAATGTAGGTGCCACATTTCAACGAGCCATGGATGTTGCTTTTATAGGGATGAAAAACAAATGTGTTATGGTATTTTCAGATGATGTCACTGTATATTACAAAAACAGATTAGATCACATTCTTCATCTCACAAATATTTTTAAAAGATGTAGAAAGTACATAATCTCCCTTAACCTAAAGAAGACTATTTTCGGTTTAACAAAAGGAAATTTTTTATTTCATATTATATCAAAGGATGGCATAACCATTGATCTAGAGCAGGTAAAACTAATATCTCAGCTACCTTTCCTACACAATAAGAAAAACATGCAATCTTTCTTTGGGAAGATAAACTTTGTTAGGAAATTCATATCTGACTTTGATGAAACAATTAAACCATTGAAAAAAATGATTCACAAAGACATTGAATTTAAATGGAATAAAGATGAAAATGAATCCTTTGAGAAAATCAAGATTTCTATCTCTCAATCTCCTATTTTACGCAGTCTCGATTTCAACAAGGATTTCTTCCTTTACACCTTTTCCTCTGACCAATCTTTGGAAGTCATTCTTACAACTCAAAATGATGATGATAATAATGAAGCTCCTATTTCTTTCATGAGTACCAACTTACAAGGGGAATAACTAAACTACCCCACCATTGACAAATAGGCATGTGTTGTATACAAGGCTGTTAAGCACTTTAGATCATATATTCTTAAAAATCATACTAAATTCATAGTACCTCATTCTGTTGTGAGATCACTTTTTATACAATAAGAGTGATCTAGATTTATAAATGAAATGAAATGAAATACAAAGTTATAAAAAAAACACAGAGATACAATGAAACTTGATTGCTATTCATAAATGAATTGTGTTGAATTGTAAACAAATACAAAATGAAACAAACTCGCTTGAATTGTGTTAGTTGATCTTTGAGAAGAGAAGTGACGACTATGTGCATTCACCATATAAAATTACAATGAGGCCAAAAGGAATTTTTATCATACATAAGCAATGTGGAAACCATAAACATACAAAAACCTAACCCCAGGAGATGAAACACCAAAAGGCTTGTGGGCCCTGATGGGGTTACTTGGTATGTTAACTTCCTGGGGTCGTAACATTTTCATATGATCTTTGTTTGGCATGCTCAACAACCCATTGAAAAGGTCTAGCTAAGAATTACACATTCCGATCATCCCAAAATATGCCTTCAACTTTTGTTTGGGAAATGTTGTGCCTGTAAAATTATTTTTAGGGCCTCAAAACGACCCCAGAAGTTCAAGACCTGGAAAAGTGTAGAAAAACTGCCAAAATGGAAAATTGTTCTTTGAGCTAGTGGAATAGGTGGGTGGCCATTGATATCCACCTGGATCAATCCTCCCCCTTTGTAAGCAATGGTATGCATTATGTTGAGTGCCCCCATCATATGGGGAAACTTCTACTAAACTTGGCCCTGGGTGAGCCACTTTCCTTTGTGTAGGAGATGCCCTTCTTTGACAACCCGATACATATGGGTCCTATGTTGGCGAGATCCCTTAACCTGTATGTCCATGATTTGATCAATAATTGATTATTCTATACAATAAGGGTTGATATATGTCAGTGTCAACTTCTCTACTATCTTTGATGTGTCCAATAGTGGTGGAAAGTATGGTCGAAGGAGGTTCACATTGAACATTGGGTGGAATCCAAGGAATGGGGGAATAATTAGCTCAAAAGCATTGTCACCCAGAACCTTGGTGATGGTGTAAGGACCATAATGAAGTGGATGAAGCTTCCAATGGAGTTTTGTAAAGCGCTACTTTTGCAAATGCAACCAAACCTTGTCTCCCACTTGGAACTTATGTGGAACCCAATGTCCATCACAGTGCTACTTGTACTTAACATTGGATTTCTGCAAAATATCATGGACCTATTGGAGGATGTGCTGATTCCATTCAATAAAATTGGATGATTTTTTGTCCTCAGCATTAATATGGGAATATTATGCCTGTATGGTTTCAAGGGGCAATGCGACATCAATGAGACCCAATGGTTGAAATCCTAGCCCCACCTGAAAGGGGTTGTGGATATTCAAGCTATGGAGAGCTTTATTTTATCTATGTTGAACACAGGGGAGGCTCTCATCCCATGTGACTGTATGCTTATAGTTGTACATGCACAAGATATGCATGATCATCTAATTGATGACCGTTGTCTGGCCATCAGTTTGGGGGTGGAAGGCAGTGGATTTGGTGAGATTGGTGTCTGACAATGGCCATAAGATTAACGAAAAGGTTCTTTGGAAAATGCTATGCTGATATCAGATGATGGTATGTGGTATCCAAAAATGTACCCACACCCATTCGAGGAAGAGCTTGGTAGTGGCCTCCACTGTGATAATATTCTTGTAGGTTGTCTGATACTCTTCTTGTAGGCTGTCAAAATGGCCATCTTAGAAAATCGATCAACACCACAAAAACAAAATAATTTCCCTACTTGGTTGAAGGAAGGATAGACATGTAGTCCATCGAGATGGATTCCCATGGCATGTTGGGAGTAGGCAAAGGGCTGTATAAGCCTTGATTCTTAACAGTTGGTTTGGAAATAATGTAGGAAGTGCAAGATTGAATTTACTTTCCAACTTCCTGTTGAAGTTTTATCTAATAGACATACGTCTACAACACTACCACTATGTTTTCCACACCAAAGTGTCCTACCATCCAACAGTAGTGAGATTCCAAAATCAGTTTTGCCACTCATTTGAAGGAACAAAAAGATGGCTGAGATGGTATAAAAATCTATCACGAAGATGAAATTTAGTGATGGGTGTGCCTGCGCCCAACATATGGTAAGCGCCAATGAAGTTAGGATCACTCTTGTAGAGTTGGAGCCACCTGGAGGTCTCATGTTCGTAGGAGTGGAGCACCATGGTTAATTCTATAATTAAAGGTCAATTGGGGTAGTTAACAATGTGATTGGTGCTCCCTGTCTTATATTTTATGTTGAGGTGAATCTACTGCAAGTGTGTGGAGCACTTTTGATGGCGGCCATTCTGCAATCTTCCTTGTGTATACATGAATTAAAATGGTTTGTGATAAGTGTGGATGACTATCTCCTTCTCAAGAATGTAATGGTTTCATTGGTGGTAGGCTTGTATAATGGAATACATTTATTTGTAATAAGTGGGATACATACGAAAGACATTTGATAGTTTCTCACTATGATAAGCCAATGGATGACCATGTTGAGTGAGAACTGTGCCCACAACATAATCTGAGGCATATGTATCAATCTAAAAAGGTTGTTATAGATCGAGTAATGAGAGCATTGTGGCTAATCACAAGAAATGTTTGAGATCATTGAACTCTCTCTTTTGTGAATGTACCCACAAGAATTTTTCTTTGCCACCACCCTTGGTCACTTGGATGAGGGCCCATACAATATGGGAGAATCCCAACATGAACCCATGATATAAATTGGCAAGTACCAAGAAACTTTGAATGTTAGTTAGTGTGGTAAGGGATAGCTAGTCACAAATGACCTGGATCTTGGCTAGATCCACATGAACACCAAACTCATCAATAATGTATCCATGGTATTGGATCTTGTTCATGCTGATGAAACATTTTTCCGAGTTAGCATATAGATTGTGTTTCCACAGAGTGTGAAGGAACTATTGAATATGTTGCAAGTGTTCCGCCTAAATATTGTTGAAGATAAGGATATCATCTAGATATACCACCAGAAAATAAGTGGTGAAAGGCCAAAATATATCATCCATAAACCTCATGAAATTGGCTAGGGAATTTGTAAAACCAAAGGGCATGACAAACCATTCAAAAATACCTTCTTTGGACTTGAAAACAATCTTCCATACATCAGTCTATTATATTGGGACACGGTGGTAGCTGGAATTTAGATCAATCTTAATGAAATACTTGTCTTCCTTGAGCTAGTCAAGAAGTTCGTCAATTCAGGGAATTGGGTATCGGTTCCTAACTATGATTTTGTTTACAGCCTTGTAATCAATGTAGAGTCACCATGTCCTGTATTTATTCTACAATAGTAAAATTGGGCTTTCATAGAGTGAGGATATTTATAGGATGTGCCCCTTTTTGAGCAGCTCCTCGATCTGGCACTTGATTTACTCATTTTCCATAAGAGAGTGACGATGGGTTGGCCCATTGGGTAGAGGTGCACCAGAGGTCAGATCGATTGAATTCTTGACCGAACAATGTAGAGGTACCCTAGTGGGTGAGGAGAACATGCATTTGTATTCCTCCATGACCTTTTCCACCTGATTCTGTTGCATGGAGAGGCCCTATGAAGAGGCCATGGATGTGGTCGCTACTTTCTATTCACTTTGAGAGTGAATCATAAATAAGACAAATTTCCTGGTCTGGGAGGTGACCTTCTTGCATTTCTTATCAGAGATCAAAGAAATGGTAGTAGATGGATCTACCTCTGGTATCCTATATAATTGTCTACCCAAAGTAATAATAACACTAAGAGGTATAGATTCATATACAACATGATGTTTCCACAAGTAAGGTTGGTCTAAAATAACATCACAAACTTCAAGGGGGGAAATATCACACAATACCTCATCCTTGAAGGGTTTGATGCCGTAGGGAAAATGACACTGTTGGATGATGTGGAGATATATCCCTTGGAAGAGCCACCCAATGGTGTAAGGATATAGATGTGGTGTTGTCGACTAGTCCAAATACTTGGTGCCCTCCATTGGGATGAGGTTATTTTAACTTTCGTTATCGACAATGAAGTGCACTAGAGCACCCTTCACCCACATTTATGAGTGGAAAAGGCGTTCACCTTCCTATGGTTTTTTGGGTTCACTTGGCTGGACCACAATGGTAGTGATGATGGTACTAGGTTATGGATCAATGTTCCACTCACTTGTCTATTTTTTATTTTGAGTCAGAACCCGCACCTGACTTCGAGGATTTCAAATTAGACACCAGTGACTAATTTGAGCAACATTCATCGATGTTATTTCAGGGAATTTTATGGAATTCACACCTCTTTCCAATGTTTTTCTTTGTCTTCCCATTACCTTTCTTTGTTTGTGTCTTAGGTTGGTTGTTATGTGGTGGTAAATCCATACTCTATCCTTTGTTCTATGGGTTGGGGATTCCTTTTCCCTGCTTCTATTGTGAGGAATTCACAGATCCAAATTCTCACTTCTTCTGTTTAAATTTCTGCTCGATTTTGATGGAATATCGATAAGATACTCCTGGTGATGATATGTCCATAAACTCCATTTCTTTCTATATGTATTGATGTAGACTACCACAGTACTTGAACACTAGGGGTTGTTCAGAGTCTTTGATACCCATCTTGGTGCGCAAGGTATGGATGGAATTTTTGAACTCCGACATTATTTGGTCCCTTTCCTACCACAATGTGGTCCATTTTGTATACTAGTCATTGTAGATTCCAACAAGGTAATATTGTTCCTCAATATCATCCATGAAAGAACCCCAGGTGGGTAGGACTACAAATATTACAGATTCCTCTATGGCCTTTTTCTCACAGTAAGTCTCCCACCAATCCTTGACATGGGGAAAACCTTAAAGAGTGCAGAGGTATTTTCTCTATCAGATAAATTATGAATAGAAAAATACCCTTCGAGGAGATTCAACCATTTATCTAGAAAATCTGCATCTACCTGACCTTCAAATATAGGAATATCAAAAATAACTTGTACCTTGAAGGGGGAGGCACCTACAAAGTGGTCGCTTGATGAATATGAGTTAGTTGTTGTTAGTCATCAAAGGATCTGGGAAAAATTATCCACCATCTCATTCCTTTGTCATGCGAGGGATTTTTCGTGCAACAATTTAATAGGATCTCGTGCTCCATCGTCTCTCTTTTCTTCCACCATGGGAGGTCCTTGGGGTTGGTGAGGATGGTCCTGCAAATGATCAAATAGTTTGAGTCCCAACTCCTTAGACCCTGACCTCGTTGGGGACATGCAAAAATAAACAAATAAAGAGCATACCACTCTGATACCACTGATCTTAATTTATAAATGGAACAAAATGACATACAAAGTTATAAAAAAACACAAAGATACAACAAAACTTGACTTATATTAATAAATGAAATGTGTTGAACTGTAAAAAAATGCATAATGAAACAAACTCACTCAAATGGTGGTAGATGATCTCTGAGAAGAGATGTGATCGTTATGTGCATTCACCAGAGCACATTACAATGGGGTTTAAATAAATTTTTATCATAAATAAGCAATGAGGAAACCCTAAACATCTAAAAACCTAACCCTAGGAGATGAAACACCAAAAGTCTTGTGGGCCTTGATGGGGTTAGTTGGTACACCACCTTCCCAAGCTTGTAACTTTTGCATATGAGCTCCATTTTGATGCGCTTGATATCCCTTTGGAAAGGTCTAGTTGAGAAGTACACATTCTAGTCGACCCGAGCTATGACTTTAGCTAACATTTGGGCGTTGTCATGCCCATAAAATGCTGTTTAGGGCCTCAAAACGACCCCAGAAGTTCACAACCCAAAAAAGTGTAGAAAACTGCGAAAATGGAAAATTGTGCTTTGAACCAGTGGAATAGGTGGGTGGCCACCGATATCTACCTAGATCAAAGATCTAAGAGAATGAAGGGGGAATTGGATGACTATGATTCAAGATTTTTATCTGGAAATAAAACCTTCCAATATAGTTAGGGGTCAAGGTTCGTGTAAGTTGGCTGCTAAATCTCAAGACTCCACACATCCAGGTAAGTTTGGATGGGAAAATGAGTTTTTCTGTTTGTTTTAACGAAATATTTTTTTATCCCACCCAATAATGAATCCTAGTACTCTAACCTTTATCACTTCCTGTATCACAGTATGTGCCCGAATCACTTTAATTATAAAGAAAAAATAACACTACTGTAACATCCCCCAACTTAACTAAAGAACATTACTTGCAGAAAATACACATAAATATGAAAATTTTCTACTAACTAATTTTCTATATCTTATCAACTACAAATTATATGCAGATTTAACTATTGTTTGATACCATATAATTAAATGCATCTAGAACATTCCAAATGAACATGAAGGTCATGTCCTCACTGAGATAATCTGTGTGCTCAACATCCTTTGTACCACATGCAACAACTGTTCATAGCGCACATGCAACATGCTTTGTATTGTGCACGGTAAATATTCCCAGCATGCGCGATGATTCATGCACTGCACTAGAATCATGTTTCTGATACTACTAAAAATGATTAATATATACATTTAAACCTTGAATTATGAACAACATGACAATCAAGCTCAATATATTGTCCATACTTGTGAAAAACATAAATGTGTCTAATACTTTCACCACAACAACATATAATTCATTCTCATGCACAAAATAAAATGTGCAACATTTAAAGTCATAAATTAAGACAAGAAAATAGATAAACTCTTATCTTTTTAAAATAGTTGTGAAAACAACTGCCTGGGAAGGACATTACACCCAACCATAGAATTGTTTTTCCAAATATCAACACTAAGCCACCCACTACCTTTGGCTAATAATCCACAAAAAAAGGTGCCTCTCATAGTCCACTCACAATGCAACATCCCACAACCCAATGGTATTCTCCTACATCTATCCCAAATTTCCTCTATCTCTCTTCCTCTTGATCTACCCATCCCAAGGAATGTACCTCTTCATTTCTCTTAGTCCATCGAGTGTCCCATTTGTTTATCATGGTCTCTCTGGAATAGATAACTAGGAATCTCTCTATCGGGAACTTAGAAGAACTCATTGCCAAGAAAAATACCACCACCAACAACACACACTTGCTATTACAGTTAAACTCACACAAGAGTTCAATCTTCATGCTTGAAAACTTGACTCTTTAGTCTTCAGCTCCAAAGCAATCCAACATGCTCCAGAATTCATGTAGCCTTCTTGCTCTATCTCTAGTGTTATTTTTTCTTCCCGCTCCCTGCTAGTTGTTCATGTAAAACTCAATGTGTAAAAACTACGTGCAACTTCTCATACAAATTTCCTCTATTTTCCAAATATATTTGACTGCTCACTTTGCCCAATTTGATTGTAATTTATCCCCATGCTCTCCAATAACTATGGGATGTGGCTCTCACACCCACTCTCTTACATGAGTTTAATGATTGGGCTCTCATACACTCAAACAAAAAGATTATAATCTATCCCCAATGATAATAAAATTCAAGGAAAATGTGTTGAATTAATACCCACAATTGATTTCCCCCTTGGACCCCTCTTAGACACTCTCTTCTCTTGTGGAAAACCCAACCCCCATCTTTGTGCATATTCCCAACAACTAGTATCACATTTTATTTATGTAAAAACAAAAAATACATTCGCATATTACATCGCTTAGCCATAGCCACATTCATATCTACATTATGCATAAATTAAACTGGGGATTATAGTGGAGATGTTACAACTACGTTTGAAATCTGCCCAATATCATTTGATAAAATTTGTTTTATTTTGAAAAACCTATGATGGTGTATTGCTAAGTTGCTTAAAGAGAGATGATGTAGAGAAGGTTTTGAAAGATCTTCATGATGGTCGAGTTGGTGGGAATTTTTCAGGAGAAGCCACAACCCATACGATTCCAAGGGAAGATTACTATTGGCCAACTTTGATTAGAGATGCTCATTCATATTTCAGGAAATGTAATATTTGTCAATTAAGTGCATGAAAGGAGATTAACGCCACTTCTAGGATACATTTTTCAAGGTCAACTTCTACATAGGTTCGGACATAGGAAAACATATTCTCTTTTAGAATTTCCCTATCAATGTAATGACTTAGAGGATTTCCAATACAACAGAGGGAACCATCACTCCAACACTGAAGGGGAATGTGAGGGAGATAAACCCACACATGAAAAACTGAATGAAAATCATTCTTAGGATTGAAATATGGGGTCAATTTGTTTAGACACATTCCTTGAGCACCAAACAATTATGGGCCACTCAAGAAAATCAGATCTTCGTCTTCCTGAAACTCAAAGAGAAAGGCATGAAACCCCTTCCTGTAGAAAAAGTAATTAAGAGATCCCTTGATGAGAGGAGCCCAATTGTTTTGAAGCCAAATAACAATAGATTTTGGGGAAGGACATATGCCAGTAAATTGGCCAATCAACTCTCTATCTACAAGGGCCATAGATTTCTTCTTTGCTATGGAAGGAGGAAGGTTGGTTTTGGGGATTTTATCTAGATTCTTTATAAATCGAGAGGGTTGTCCCTTTGATTTCTTAACTGATGCAACAAGCATGGAATGAAATTCACGAGCCTTGACATTAGGAGGGGATGAGAGCCCCCCCCCAACAAAATCAACCAACCAATTTCACCAGGGCATGCCAAGGGTGGGGTTAGAGTGCACACATAGACTGACCTGAGGCCTTGTTACTAATATTAAAAGACTTTTCTCTCTTGTTTGAGTATGCCTTACTACCATATGTCACCTACAATATTCTTTAAAATCTAGTTTTGATTGTAGTAAATATTTATTTTAAATTATATTTTATTTAAAAAAATGATGATATTAAAAAATCAAACCTCAATTTTTTTATTGTTTGAAAAATAAAAAATTCAAATAAATATATACTTACTTTGATGGAACTTATAAGGAAAATTCCAACAAAATAACTTCTTGCAACATCTACGAGTTCTGGAACCACACTTATGGTGTTGGAATTACCAACTTTGATGGCATTCCCAACGTTAACTAGTAAAACTATCATGGCCTTCACCTATTCGACTCCATCCTTTAGTTTTATAAACAAATAAAGTTATATTAATCGTTATTTTTACATTATCCTTGAAATAAGTGTCAATATAGGAAGGAAATGGAAATTATAAAAGAGTATTTTTCTAAATCCTAGTCATAATTAAGGAATATTTTAAGGATCCATACGTATATAAAAGTATAGAAACCTTTGCCAATTTTACTAATTCTTAACATACTTGTTATCACACAGATTGTAGGTTGGGAAAATCTCAACCCAATCCACAATAGTGGGACAAATATGAGAGTACCTATCCACTGTCACCTTAGATAGACACTCCCCTTGTTTTAGTGATGATGAGTCACCATAAGGGGGGAATATCGGTGACCATAGGGGGATTGATATGGAAAGTGGTAGAATGGCCAATGAAACCCCTATAGGTAAATATTGGAAGTGAGGAAAAGTCTTGGGAAAGAGTCTTATTGATGAAGGATGGTTGCCAAAATGTTATGTACCTGCAAGACAATGTTAAACCTACCCGGAGCAAGATAAATAATAGATAAACAAGCCTTTAACTAAAGGGGAGTAAGCAATAAACCTTGTTGTCCAAAAATTTTAGAAGAAAAATGATATATATATATATATATATATAAACAATGTAATATGTAAATAGTTGCAAAATTGACCATGCAAAAAACCAAATAATTATTGGGTAATTAAGCACTAAACATGTAGATAATATCCCAATACTTAAGCACAAGTTTTTATAGTAAAATAAGGTTCTCAAATGATGTTATCAGAAATATTTGGGGCATCCTTATGGATATAGTAAACAATTTCTACAACGACAAAATCTAACCACAAAAAATAACAAGTAAACCATCAAAATGATAGCTATTGATCAATAGAAAAATAATCTAGGTTCACAAGCAATTTTCAATGGTAGATTAGAGAGAAATGAGTGAAAGAGAGAGTTTTATACAACCCTAATGGATGTAGCATTAAGTTTATAATAGCAAGAGAACTACTTGTCTAATCTAGATGCCCTAGTGGTTCAAACAAGCTTATAGCATGTAAAATAGATTCCAACTTGAACAAATGCAATATATCAAAATTTCACATATACCAATCAAAATGATTTTATTTCTCCAATGTAATTTAGACGAGTGCCTTATAAATTGGGTTATGGAGTCTCTTGTGCATGGATAGGGTTTGAAACCTCTCTATGGGTGTAATACCTTTTACTCCAGAGAGTATGCAAAACCTAGCAAGGTAAATATAGGAGGGTGCAAGCCCTTTTACTCCTCCTAGCAACCTTTAATAGATTATCCAATAACAATAATGATAGATCTTGGTGGAGGGTGTATTACATTATACTTATCCAAGGGTTATATAGTGACAACCATGAAAAATGAAGAAATACTAAAAATATGAAGAAATTTCTTACCAATTCAAAAAATATAGCAAGTAAAACCCTTATCTACCAAGAATATTCCACCATACATGCAAGAGCTAAGAATCCAAGAGATATCACACCACTTCTTCCATTAATACAATAGTCACAAGAATCATGTAAAGTAAGACATATATAATAAAATAACCACCAGAACATGTTCATCAAATCTCCCCTCTCAAAATAAACAAAATCTCAAAGAAATTATGCAACTTGCCAAATTTAGGTATGGGCGGTTGTCATGATGACCTATTGGGTGAATCATTTCCCAAGTCAAGGAGTGTTTCCCAGGTGGACCCTCTCTAAGTCATGTGAAGAATATGAGGTGGAAGTGGGTAATACTTTTGGGTATGGGGTTTCTTGACATACCAGGGCTCATATTGTCTCTTTATGGGTGCCTTTGTAGAGGGTGTGCTGCCCTTCATCCGTGATGCATGATTTTTCCAAGTCGTTTTTCCATTAATTTATTAGAGTGTTACCAAGTTGAAGATAAAGTGGTAATTATACCTAATAATGGAAAATATTTCCCACATTAACTCTACCTCGGTCACACTGTGCTTCCCCAAGTTGAATATGATGTGTGGGACTTCTACCTAAGCATGAAAAACATTTCCCAAACACGCTCTACCTTGGTTAGCATGTTCAATTAGTTATTTATTTTACGGGTCCCTCAATTGTTTTTGAGAAACATTTCATTGTTCTCAGGATCCCTAGGAAATCATCTGGAAGGTTTATGATTCGATTTTATCTTTTTCCAACTGCAAGCCTCTAGGCCTTTAGCCCCTTCTTCCCATGAAATGAGGTATAATCCCTTCTTAGGTCAATGTGGCCCAAAAACCCAAAATATGAGGAAACAAAGGGAAGGAAACATGGAAAGTGGAAAGATTGTGTGGGAGAGGTATGATGACTCATCAAGGAGACCCCAAAATCACAATCCTTTCCCCGAGGGTGACCACTTTCCTAGGAAAACAATGTCAACCACCAAGGTGAAACGAAGCAAAGAGCATAATTTCTAAGAAAACATTTTCAAAATCAAGGAAGAACCCTTTGCAACATATTCAAATGATTCATTTATTAAAATGACACTTACCACAACACTAGACTCATTACCTCATGGAGAAAGACCTATTTTCCTCTGTGAGACCAACTAGTGTGGCAAATGGTGCAACCATCGATCACAATGTGATGAGTGGGGTGAAATGGGGCTCTACCTTCTGGTATGTCTCTTATTAATCCATGTACGCAACTTGAGGGCCTCAAGACATCATCTCCTTAGTTATCCGTAGAAATGGGGGATAACATCTAGCTCCTACCTAGGGACATGTGTTCGTTGTAGAGTTCATGAGAACTGTAACATCTCTTGGTAATACCTGTGCCTACACACAATGAAACAAAAAAACATGTTTGGGCATCTAGGATGGCACACTCATCCTTTGTTCATATAATCAAAATCTCAAAAATTCAATATTAACAACTAATCTTTGAAAGAAAATTTTGCATTTTTTCAAAATTTCTAACCTAACATGTAACATGATGAAAGCAAATGATGTAAATCAATAATGAAAAAATGCAAGTAGCGAAAAATGAAAAGAGAAAATGGAGTGAAACTAAACTACCATGAGCAATAAACAATGCAAATTCATGAAATAAAGATGACTTACCTACTTACTTGGGGCCTGTGGCCCATGGAGATCAGGTCCCATCAGATGTTAGGTGAAATCATACAACCAGTGTGGCCAACTTCTCACCATATCTCCCAAGTGCTTTCCCCTGTGCTTAATTATGAAAGATATCAAGGACAAGTTAAGTACATAATAATAATGAATATAAAGAAGCATATAATCAATCATAGGAAGAAACTCATAGTTGTGGGTGGGAGGGAGAAAATCCTGTTGGAGAAGGTAGCCACAAGCTTGATAGATCCATCTCTGAATAGGACTATTGTGTATAGATGATGACTCATCTTCCTACTTTTTAGCATGACCATTTCTTCTAGAATATTAAGAAGATATGAAAGATCCCAAGAAGACCTTGTGATTTCCTTGAGAAGGAGAGATGAGATAAGGGAAAAACTCAGGTCTGAATAAATAGTCCATCCCAAAATCGAAAACATGTTGTTTCATAGTCTGCAAATATTTGTAAATTATCTTAGGGTGAAAACAATGGTTTTTGGTAGTGTGAGTCTTTGATTTCTTTAGGCTGGCCACAACATTGTATCCATTAGAGTTTGAACACGAAGGTGATTGGAAATATTCATAGAACAAATTCGAATCCCCAAAAGGGCATGCATCACAACTCCCCAGGGATGATTGAAATTCATCTTGGGTATATTGTGACAAGCCATCCTCAAATGGATGAAATAAATCCGTGACCATATTATCATCAAGCTTCCAAAAATATGAATCATATGTATGTGAATACCAATTATCTCAAGATGACAACTCAACCCCTTTTGCATGAGAACTACCCTCCATGTCATAAATGGGATCTCTATAAAAAATGAAACAACCCACATCCCATATACATCTCCCAACTTGTATGAAATCATCAATGTGTTGATAAACCATGTCCAAAAAGGTACTTCATGAAAACATCTGCATCATTGGGATTAATCACTTCTTCATCTTCATGTGCAGGAGAAAAATAATACTGAACAACTTCATCTTTGTCAAGCGGGAGAATGGGTATCGACATTTCATCTAGATTCTCATCATGTGTCACTTCATCTGAATTCTTCTTTTTCTTCATGGACATGCCCCTCTAGTGCATCTTCATCAAAAATGGATTAATCCTTAATGTGGAGTGCTTCATCCAATTGTTCCTAGGAGGATAGAAAGAAACATCTTGTTTTTCTCGTCATTGTAGACTTACTCTTCGACAAGTGATGTTTTTTCAAGGTCCTTCACTTCCTTAAAGTTTTCTTCTTTGTAGAGATGTGCTTTAAAGGAAACCACCCTCAAATTCTCAATTAGATCCAAAGGAAACATCCTTTCTTGAAAAGCATCCTCAAGGTCTTGAACCATATCTTCAAATTGCTGGGACTTCGGTCTGCAGTGTGTAAGGAACTCTCATATGAATATAGTTAAGTCCTTTGAGATGTAAGCATGATTGATCAAATTCCTTTGTTTCTTATCCATGGATGTTGTTAGTCTCTAATTTTGTCTTGGTTTAGTGAGAAACCCTTATCCTAAGTGTTCCTTACCCACACTTCATTTTCTATTTCTAGTTGATTTGAATTTTTGTTTTTTTATGGTTTGCATTACAGTTTTGGGATAGTTTATTTAAGTTTGATTTTGAAAGACATGGTTTAAAAATGAGGTGCCTCCTTGTATGCCTGTTTGAATTTCAAATGTTCAAATTTTGCTAAGTCATTTATAGCGCTACGAGAATAAGCCTATTCCCGTAGCGCCAAATAATCATGCCTTGATATGCGCCTCCCATCCCGATTTCATTATGATGACACGAATCATGGGTTGAGAGTTCACATGCATCCATGAAAGCTTGGAAATCATTTGCAAATTTCAACCATTTCATAATCCGATTGATGTGTACTCGGGCAAGACTCAATTCAAATCACCCTTTTTCTTGATGATCGTTATATTATACCTGTTCGATTTCACTGAATTCAAGCTTGCAGTGAGGAATGCAGGTATCCACTCAAAGGAATGGTATACACTAACAATTGCAGGTGGAAAATTTGGAACC
The DNA here is from genome assembly GCA_009831015.1 of Picea engelmannii. Taxonomy (NCBI): domain Eukaryota; kingdom Viridiplantae; phylum Streptophyta; class Pinopsida; order Pinales; family Pinaceae; genus Picea; species Picea engelmannii. The sequence continues at coordinate 921,124 of ML776615.1, forward strand.
CGAGGGTGCAGTTGAAAAATTGTGTTTGATGGCACCAAAGAGGAGCGGTCAGGTTGTCAGAATAGAACCAGAGGGTGACGAACTTATTGAAGCCTATCATCAGATGGCTCAAAGGTTCAAAGACGTTGGGTGGTTTGAATTCCTCACCACTTTTTAGGGTTACGATGAGCAAGTCTCCATGGAGTTCACTCTGAATTTTGATGGTCACGAGGTCAAAATTGGTAAAATGTTGATGCTAGTAACATAACAGACTATCGCAAAGGCTTGCAGGCTGGTAGTTGGAGGAGAAAGATGGTGGAAGAAAGAGAATGTGGTTACTGAATTTTTAAACCAATTATTTCTTCCAGACAAACAAAATCTAGATTGGAGAAGGGGGAATACCTCGTAGCTGGATTCGACCCAAATGACACACGACTCTGATCGTGATTCACAGGTATATCACCTGTGAAGGTATATTCTCACTGGTCTATATCTACCACATCAGGATACTAATGCATTTAAATGGTGATTACCCGTTAAATATCCCTTATTTTATGCTCAAAAGCTTGAAAAATATGTCAAAATGAGTGTAGTCACTCTCCACCAATGCTAAAAGCAGCCTGTTCCATCAAGTCTTGATTAAAACCTTAGTCATGTCTGCTTTGAATGAATTACAAAAGCCTTGGAGATGGCTCACAGGATCTTTAAACCCTATCACTCAGTCCAATAAGCAGAATAAAGGAAAAGGTAGAAAGACCATTACACAAAGTTGAGATATCTTCGATGAAACCCCTGTGAAAGAGGAAATTTTTGATATCAGGGTGACCAAGAGGAGCAGAAGTAAAAGACCTAGGTGGGAGCTAGAAATTGAAACGTTTTCCAAGGAAGATGTTAAAGGGGAAAATGATTCAGATAATGATCTTGATACTCAAACTGCAGTCAAGCTTGAAATGCCATCAATTAGTAAAAGGGTACTACAACCAAAGGGAAAAGGGTTAAAGGTGTGTCTGTATCACAGAAACCTAGAAGAAATTCTACTAGGGTCACCAACAAGTATAGAATTAAATCAAAGGCAATGTTCAATCCGTCAATCAAAGAAGAAAACTTCATAATCATAGAAGATGACTCTGAGAATGTTGAAGCAAGTACCAGTAAAAGGGCAAAAAGAACTCCATTGCCCAAGAAATCTATCATCAAAGGAAAAAGAATAATTTCACCACCTACAGGTCCTGTAACGAGAGCTTCAACTAGATTAGAAAAAGCTAAAGAGATGGCTAAATGCATCAGTGAAACCCCTGAAGATAAACATGATTACTTTGAAGACTCAGATCACATACAAGATGTGCCTGAAGCTATAGATTCAACAAGTTCTGAGGAAGAACATAGCTCGAAATTAGTCTCAAAGTACCAAGTTAAAGCAAAGGAACCCAGAGTTGCCTTAAACTTGAATGAACCTTCACCTTTTGAAGAATGCTCAAGATTCAGAGTTAAAATTAGAACTGATAAAGAAACGATCAAGGAGTTTTAGAAAACAATACGACAATTAAAGAAGGAGAAGGCGCAAATAGAACAATGGAATGCTCGCCAACAAGAAAGGATTCAAATTTTTAAAAAGAAGAATAAAGAGAAAAGGGAATTTCTCAAAGAACTCAGGGAGATTAATTTCAGACTCTATTGGCACAATGTCGTGCTTACCACAAAGCTCAAATAGAGAAATGCTAAAGCCACTGCTGTGATTATATCCTAAAGGTAACATGAAAATTTTCTACACTCATGATTTGAACGTTTTCCAGGAAATATGGCAAGGCCTACTCGTTTTTTGTCAGTAAAATACTAAGACCTCGATCTGTTTTACAAAATCAAACTAAATTCCTATTTTGTAGAGTCAAATGTAATGCTGGCAATATTTGCAATATCAAGTTGTTGAGCTGTGATCTATTTTGGGATTGTAGAAGATCTTTTTGAGTGAACTACCTTAGTAGATAGATACTATTCGAAATATAGTCATTATAGCTATACTAGATGATAGGATCTGGAAGTTTTATAGATAATTTAAATACACAGAAGAAAGACCATGTTCAGGTCGAAAAATTGGAGATCCAAGGGACCTTTTTGTGAAGCACATTGTAAAGGCATTTATGTTCAATTTGACACTTAATAGAAAATTCATATGGATGGTTAGACCCTCTTTTTCTATTCTGTTATTTCTTTATTCATGCTTGAATTCATTATTCGAATTGCAATGCTTTTGATTCTTGACTGATAATTTATACAGTGGAAATTTTACTGTAAATATAATTTTTCAAGTTTGATATCAAGCTGATAATCTTGTTCCTTTATAATATTTTGAGGCAAGAATTCTTGTGAAGTTGACAAATTGAAGGCTTCACCTTCCTTTTTATTAAATGGTTTGACCCATCTTTCTGTTTACCTATTATTCAGTCATTGGGATATACTTTGTTTTAATCTTGTTTTTCATGTTATGTTGTTACCTTGAAACCAGTTTCAAACCACCTTACTAAAAAACACAATCATAAAACCCTTAAAACACTTTTGCAATAAATCAATGATGCCCTATATTTCCCTTAGCAGTCGAGTGCAACTTTAGGGACTAATAGATGCCAAGAAAAAATTCTTTAAAACATCATCCCGAGTTATCTGATACCACTAAATTTATTTGGAAAACTTGACAACATGCATAACAACTAGAAACAGGTTACCATCGAACTTGGGGATATCATCCCAAATTTTCAATAGGCATTCATCATATACCTCCATGGTTTGCTAGTGGAGTGGCTAGATGAGATCAGGGATTTTTTACTATGGAGAGGGTATCTTCTCTCAATGGAGTCACCAAATGAACTCTATGAAAATTTCATCGAGAATGGAAAGGGGACTTCCCTCAAATGGATTTGTCAGGAAAGCTATGGAAAAGGATTTGGGAAAAGATTACCAAAATGTGGTTAGGGCTAGAAAGAGGATTCAAAATCTTCCCCAGAAATGACGCCTAAATTTTATCACACATATTGTACGTTGGGGAAATCCCAACCCAATCCACAATAGTGAGACAACTATGAGAACACCTACTCACTTTCACCTTAGATAGACACTCCCCTCATTTTAGTGATGATGAGTCACCACAAGGGGGGAATCTTGGTGACCCTAGGGTGATTGATATGTAAAGTGGTAGAATGACCAATGAAACCCCTGTAGGTCAAGCTTGGAAGTGAGGAAAATGATTGGGAAAGATTCTTGTTTATGAAGGATGGCTTCCAAAATGTTGTGTACCTGCAAGACAATGTTAAACCTACCTGGAACAAGACAAATGATAGATAGAGAAGCCTTTAACCAAAAGGGAACAAGAAAGAAAATTTCATGTCCCAAAATTGCAGCCGAATATATATATATATATATATATATATATATATATATATATCAGCAATGTAAGATGTCAATAGATGCAAAATTGACCATGCAAAACACTAAATAATTATTGGGTCATTAAGCACTAAACATGTAGACAATATCCCAATACTTAAGCACAAGTTTTGATGGTAAAACAGGGCTGAAAAATGATGTTATCAACGATATATGGGGAAGCCTTATGGCCGTAGAAAACAATTTCTACAACAAAAAAATCTAACCACAAAAAATAACAAGTAAGCCGCCAAAATGATAACTATTGATCAATAGAACAATAATCTAGGTTCACAAGAAATTTTCAATGATATATTAGAGAGAAATGAGTGAAAGAGAGATTTTTCTGCAGCCCTAATTTCTATAGCATTAAGTTTATAATAGCAATATAATTACTTGGCTAAGCTATATGCCCTAGTGGCTCAAGCAAGCTTACAACATGTAAAATAGATTCCAACTTGAACAAATGCAATATCTCCAAATTTCATGTACACTAATGCAAATGGTTTTATTTCTCCAATGCAATTTAGACCTAAGCCTTATCAATTGGTTTATGGAGTCTCTTATGTAGGGATAGGGTTTGCAACCTCTCTAGGGGTGTAAGCCATTTTACTCCCTAGAACATGCAAAACCTAGGAAGGTAAATATAGGAGGGTGTAAGTGATTTTACTCCTTGTGGCAACCTTTGCAATAGCTTATCCACTAACAATAATGATAGATCTTGGTGGAGGGTGTATTCCCTGTGTATTCCCTTATACTCCTCCAAGGGTTATACATGAACAACAATGAAACAAAAATAAATACTAAAAATATGCAGAATTTACTTACCAATTCAAAAAATATAGCAAGTAAAACCATTATCTACTAAGAATATTCCACCATACATGCAAGAGCTAAGAATATAAGAGATAACACACCACTTCTTCCATCAATACAAAATTCACAAGCTTCATGTCAAGTAAGCCATATATAATAAAAGAACCACGAGAACATGTGCATCAAATCCCCCCTCTCAAAATAAATTAATGATCAAAGACCTTATGCAACTTTCCAAATTTAGGTATGGGAGGGTTGTTATGATAACCTATTGGGTGAATCATTCCCCAAGTCAAGGAGTGTTTACCAGGTGGACCCTCTCTAAGACATGTTAAGAGTATGAGGTGGATGGGCGTAATACTTTTGGGCATGGGGTTTCTTGACATACAAGGGCTCATATTGTCTCATTTATGGGTGTCTTTGTAGAGGGTGTGCCATCCTTCATCCACAATGCATGATTTTTCCAAGCCCCTTTTCCATTAATTTATTAAAGTGTTCCCAAGTTGAAGCTAAAGTGGGAATTCTACCTAAGCATGAAAAACATTGCCCACATTAACTCTACCTTGGTCAAACTATGCTTCCCCAAGTTGAATATGATGTGTGGGACTTCTACCAAAGCATGGAAAACATTACCCACACAGGCTCTACATTGGTTGACATGTTCAATTAGTTATTTATTTTACGGGTCCCTCATTTTTTTGTGAGAAACATTTAATTTTTCTCTAGATAATTGAGCGACCATATAGAAATCTTATGATTGGATTTTATCTTTTTCCAGCTACAAGCCTCTTTGCCTTTAGCCCCTTCTTCCCATGAAATGGGGTACAAGCCTTCTTGGGTCAATGTGGCCCAAAAACCCAAAAGATGAGGAAATGAAGGGAAGGAAACATGGAAAGTGGAAAGTATGTGTGGGAGAAGTACGATGACTCATTAAGGAGACCCCCTAGTCACAACCCTTTTCCTAAGGGCGACCACTTTCTAGGACAACAATGTCAACCACCAAGGTGAAACAAGGCAAATAGCATAATTTCCAAGAAAATGTTTTTTCAGAATCAAGGAAGAACCCTTTGCAATATATTCAAATGCTTCATTTATTAAAATGTCACTTACCACAACACCATACTCGTTACCTCATGGAGCAAGACCTGCTGTCCTATATGAGCCCAAATGGTGTGGTGAATGATGCATCCATCAATAACAAGGCGATGAGTGGTGTGACATGGGACTCTGCCTACTGGTCTGTCTCTCGGTACTCCATGTCTGCAACCTGAGGGCCTCGATACATCATATCCTTAGTTATCCGTAGAAATGGGGGATAACAATATTAATTATAAAATGTTTGGTGTTATTCTTGTAAAAGTATTCAAATTTCTAAATATTTGTGTATCTTTTAGAAAATATTGACAATCAAAGTAAAATAATTTTATCCCATAGAATTTGGGTGAATAATTTTAAAAATAATAGAAATTAGCAAATTATTTTTACAAGATAACAAGACAAATCATGAAGTTCAGCCTCTAAAGTTTTCCCTGACCATAATTCAACCCTAGAAAACTTGGATATAAATTGTTACCATGGAAGACAAACATTGAAAAACAAAGATTGAAATTCATCATTATTAATGATTTTGTTTTTATATTTAATAAATTATAATTTTTAAATAATAAAAATTATTTAATATAACTATTATAAATTTAATGAACAATTATTGTAACTTTATCATTAAAATAGATGAACAAATATCATTTCATAGGAGTAATTATTCAAATTATTTTTTCATTCATTAACCAAATCCAATATTTGTATACATTTTAATATAAATCAACGGAATACAATACTTAACATACTTTTTTAATAGAAGATTCAACTAATACTTACATACTTTTGCATACTTTTTTAATAGAGAATTCATAAAGTTAGTAATAGAGTAAAAAATTGTGAAACCATTTCATATTTATTATTGTTCTTTATATCTAATATTTGAAATTTAACTAAATAAATTTATTATATTATAATATTTGAATAATATAAATTAATAAAAATCTTTGGAAAAAATAAAATATAATAATTGTGATTTTAACAAACAATTATATTATAACTATGTCTTGTAATATTTGAATAATAAAAATTAAAAAATTAACATTATTATTACATCATCATCATTATTATTATTAGTGAATAATTATATCATAATGTTGTTATTACAATATATAAAAAGACATAATTATTCAAATCACAATCATTTCACTCATTGTATTTATGTATTTTTGTTGATATACATATTGTATTTTTGTTTAATCAACATATTGTATTTTTATTTAATCAACATATATATTGTATTTTTGTTTAATCAACATATTGTATCTTGTTGGAAAACATAACAATTCACCTTTAGAAGAGTTAAATATTATATGACATTAATGGTTATAAGTTTTTGTGATCACAATCCAAACTAAACGATTTCATAAAAGTAAAGTTAAACATTATATGACAACTGTAAATTTAAATGAGTGATGCATCTCAAATTTAATTTAAAAATAGATAAATCATCAATAATGTTAATCATTAGCATACTCATAATACATTTTATAAATCAAACAACATCAACATCAACACCAACGTCAACATATGAAAAAAAATATTATACATGATCATGCCATTAGTTGCCCGAATAATCATTCATGTATATCATGATAATGCATAGTTTCCCTTTGATGTTTTATGTATATAGTTTAGAGAAGTGGTATGATCTCTCTCTTGTGCAATCTGTCCTATTTTTTGTAGTTGCTAGTTGTGATGTTGATGAACAAGATTTTGTGATGTATGCACTTATCTTTATGCTGCACAACATGGATTATCAAATGCATAACCTAGTTTAGACTTCTAATGATATGATATTCTACATTTAAGTATGAATCTACCTTACATTATGTTAGATATGGTGGTGTGTCCTCGTTAACTCACTTTATTACACATGAGTCTCGGAAATGCTTTGGGTGAGACCTCCTTCCCCTGTAGAAGGTTGAATATCCCAATGTTACTAGAATACAACGATACCTTTGTTGGTGACCTTTGAGAACCCTAGTATCCAATTTTGCACCAACAAGAGGATCGGTGGATGATGACACATGTAGCAGAGAAATAAGAGGATCGATGGATGGTGAGACAAGTGGAGGAAGAGGAGGAGGAGGAGGAGGACTAGTGGATGGTGTAGACACATGTAGAGGAGAAGTAGGAGGATTAGTGGATGGTGCAGACACATGTGGAGGAGAAGCAAGAGGAGGAGAAGGACCACATGCTGTAGAGGATGAGGGTCATTCTCTTAATGGGCTAGATGGAGTGGAATCATGAGAAACATCCAAAAATGTCTTGATGCGATCAAGGGAATCGAAAATATGCACATCAATGACATCATGTCATGAGATAAGGTCACTCATATCATAGACAACTTTGGTACCCATAATATATGTCAAAACAGTATGTGTACCACTCCATGCCTGATGATTAGACCACATAGGAAATCCACCACCTTTGTTTAGACTCTCTGATTCAACCTGCGTGGCATGCTGAGTCTATGTATTGGGGGTGAATACTCCATTTCCTCCATCTCCTCATCCTATTGGGGAGGATCATCCCCAACATATGTGCCAATATCTACAAAACAATAGATACTAATAATCATATAATTGAAACAAAATATTACAATAAATTACATGTGCATAAAATAAGACATAAAAATATGCAACTAGATTTATCAAAACATAACGATAATATTATCTCTCTCATATGGTGGCTTGGCTGCTATAAATAAGATGTTTGTACATCCTCTCCAATCCATTCCTATGTATGGGTACTGTACAAGATCGAGGACATGATTGTGCTCTCCAACCAAAATATCAGATACCTCCCTATCAATAAGAGTACACAACCACTCCCACTGGCACCTCTTGGGAAATGACTACCCCCACATGTGCATACATGCATCAATCATAGGCCTAGGAGGAAAGTGGACTACTCTTGGATGAGTGGCATGAAACCTCTCAAAAAATAATGTAAATAACTCTAACATGAATGGGAAGAATAACCTTCCATCTAAAATGGAGTGACAATGATCCAATGCAAAACAAAATTGTCTCAAAAACTATCTTCCCACCTAATCAATTAGAGCCTCTTCTATAAACTATATACATAAAACATCAAAGGGAAACAAATGCACTGACCAATATAGCTAAAGTGTGATAGTGACATAAGAATAACACACAAACACCTAACCTACTCTGGATGAAATGAATCCATCCACATCTGACCACTAGAAACCTGGAATCCCGAAGAGGAAACAATGTCCAGACTGACATATATATGCATATATGCCAACTGGGTCTCTCATGCAACACCATGTGGTATATTAGGGAATTGGGGCCAAACCTCCCTCCTCCTAGACATCTCAGTGATAAAATAAACATCATCCTCAGTGGGATGGTACCACAGATCGAGACCGATCTTGAATGCCTTTCGAGAATAATCCCATCAATAGATCAAGTGTTGTAACAATGCAGAGTTCCCCCTAATATATGTACCCTCCTCATAAACCTTGAGGAGGCCAAGATTCCTTAAAATGACACATATTTTAATGGTAATAGGGAGAGGGATCCTCTCCCTCTCCCTCTCCCTCTCTTGAGCCTTCCACTCACATACAAAGGTGTACGTTTCGACCCACTTCTATTGCTGCTGCTCCTTCTCCCATTGTTTCCATCTCTGATTCACATACAAATATTTTTAGGCACACATATATAGATAAAATGAATTGAAATGATAAAACACAGACATATACAAATAATTTGTATTTAACAAAAACTAAAATTAATTTCTATTTTCAAAACAATGTTGAAAAGTAATCGGTTCACCCAAAATAGTAACTATGCACCACCATCGATGCATTATGTTAGACAAAAATCACCACTAGGTGGTGCTATTTATATAACGCATTGCTGCTCCAAGTTTATTGGTGTATCAAAACGTATTTTAGTGGTGCTTTGTGTGTTGTAACACACCGAGAATGGGGCATCCCACAAGTTGCATTGCTTTGCCATTTTTATTTTGTTCTAAATTAGGTGGTGCAATTGGGTATATGTAACACACTGGTGCTCCTTGATGATTGGAGCACCGATATTTCCTTAGAGGTGCGATGATATTCATGACACTGGTAATGGAGCATTCCCTTCGACACATTGATTTTCTAATTATTAAATGTTTCACGCAACATCGTGCTATGCACAATACTAATGCATTTAATATACTGGGACACACCGACAATGTGACATCCCATAAGACATATAAATTGTGAAATATTTGACTCAGTGTCGTGATTTTTACAACATCGATGTGTTTGTTGGACCTTGGGGCACCGCTAGGTTAAATTGTTTTGTTGTAAATTAGGTAGTGCGATGTGTTAATATGGTGTTCTTAGAGCACTGATGTTTTGTTTAGCAGTGCATTTTGTTGTATAGCACACTGTTAATGGGGTGTCCAATGAGATGCACCACTATGTCAAGTCATTAAATATTTTTCATTATGCAGTTTTGTAAATAACACCTATGCATTTTGTGAACCTTGATACACTACTACGATAATTTGTATGTGTTGAAAAATGGGCGGTGGGGTTGGTTAAATGGAATGCACTGGGGCTCCATTATTCTTGGAACATCAGTTGGTTTTGTGCGATCTATTGTCTTTTAGGAAACGCTGGTAATAGGGCATAACCTATGACACATAACTATGCCAAATTCCTATATAATCGGTCTGATGTCATGATATTTACAACATCAATGCATTTGGATAAATTTGGTGCATTGCTTGGTTAAAATATTTTGATTGAAATTAGGCAATGTGATTTATTAATGTGAACACAGTAGTGCTCCCATTTTCTTATAGAATCGACATGGTTTTTGGTAGTGCATTGTGTTTTATAATGCATCGATAATGGGGCATCACACAAAACACCCCACTATGCTTATTTTTCAAAATTTGTTGCGGTGTTGTTTTGTGAACAACATTGGTGCACATGTTTATAATGTACATAATGGTGGTGATACTTCCTATATATTTATGCACAGGAAGTGTTGGAAACACCGATCACACTGAGAGGGGGGGTGAATAAGTGTAGGGCTCTTTTTCACTTCCTTTCACAAAACTCCTTAGTTAGCAATCGCAATTTACTCAACACTTGTTACTGTCAATTTATTACCAGTTGTATGTAAACATATATCAGCAACAAAGGTCATCAATAAGCCATCACGAAAAGGAACACAAAGAACACAAAGAACACAATATGTATGTACAATTTTAATATTCATGTATGTAAACGGTCTATCTCACATCAAACTGCATATTCCTCCTTAAAAACTAAGGTTTTCTCTACTTGAAAACTCAGATCCTCTACATCCTCTGTCACATTCACTTCTTCCTTTCACTGTCCAATCTGTACCATAACCAATCACAACACATCTAATTTGTCCAAAAACTTACTCATGCTCCTCAACCATACAATATGGATGTTACTTAATCATGTATAAGTAAACATTATACTATGGCAACCTTATTAGTAATGAAATATAAGAGTGCTTCTCACTCAGTCAATCAACCAACATAACCATATCACACCAACCATACCAAGAATTCCTTAAGCATTCACCATACCATAAGAAAAAGTATCCATCAAAAAAATCATGTAACCATACCAAAATTTCTATGGTAGATATGAGCCCACATAATGCAGATCTGGAACTTGCTTCAAACTTCAAAAACCTGGCACCAACTCACACTCAAGTCTCCATCACTTTATCCAACTGTACATGATTTGATCTCCTTCAACCCGTGTGTGTACACGCTCTGCGTCACTGCAACACGTGTATCTATGTGCTCTGGCTTACTGCAACCTATGTATTCCTTCAAAAACTAGGGTTTCTGAACATTCAAAACTTTCTCCATCAAGATATCATACTTACAGAAACTTTGATGCGTCCATGAGTACATGCAATGAATCTCTCACTCAGAATAGATCTTCAATATATGCTCAAGAGATATCTTTTTACAAGAGACCCTTGCCTCTTATTTATACTCTTCAAGTAGCTTCCTTTAGAAACTTCCACTTAGCCACTTTGTCCACATATCCACTTTATCCACAAAACCACTTTTTCCACATAGCCACCTTTATCCAACTTTGTCCACTTAGCCACTTTTTTCACATGGCCACTTGTCCACTTAATCCACTTTCCTTATTTTAGGGTTAACCCACTTATAACCTCTTTCCATAATTAGAAAGTTTTCCATTTACTTTATTATTATAATAATCCTGTTTGAATTCATCACTTCACTTTATTATTTAAATAATTTCTTCTTTGTAAACACTTTGACTTCTTTCACCTTTTGGGGATTCTAGCCAACACATGAGGGTCCTCCAACTTCACAAGACCATAACTCTCTAACCGTGAGGAGTTATGTGACGTTCCACATACCACCGGAAATGGAATGAAAAACACTATCCATCTAGGATATTTTCAGTGACAAATTCACTGATCTTTATTTCATTATTCCATAATTAATCTTGGGTTATCTAACCATACTTCTAGGATAAATCAACCACAAAGCGTCTTCCCGTGAGGGATTTCACCATAAGGGGACCACTTTAAAGTTCATCCATTTTTACTCCCTATAAACCATAACAAGGCAATAATGAGTCATCTTTACATCAATCCAACTGGAATAACCCATGACAACACATCACTGTGACATTGTCCCTTTGTCATTGATTCCATGCATGACCACACGATCCAACGATCAATACATTAATGCATCAACCCATCTACGCATCATATATCAATGAAAACACATCGATCCATATTCATATATGCATGAAATCATATATCTATTGGCATAGGGGTAGACCCAGGGTTCAATGATTCAACAACGTACCAACAAAACCCTAACTACGAGCCCTTTCGGCAACACCTGCGAAGCAAATGAAGTCTCACCTGAGGTAGAGGAAAGGGTGGTTGTAAGACTCAAATGTATGCAACCTATCTGGGACATAGATATGTGATTATGCCACTCGAACAAAGCACTTAGCAATTAACAAGAAGATCCTAGTGAAAATTATGCACCTACACTAGGATGGAGCCTTGGGCTATTTTTAGGTGGAAGTCTATTTTTAGATGATAAGAAAATTCTATTTATATATGATGTCTATTTATACATGGTGAGGGAATTTTATTTATAGATGTATGTCGACTATTATTATCCCTTAATAATAGTTGGACAATAAATATTAATCTATTCTTAAGGAGCACTTGGAAATAGTTAACTGAAGTGGAAAATCAATTAGCTATAGGAAATTCGAGTTCAAATGTTGATTGGTGGGACATGCAAGTCGAATTAGTTGTAACTGAGTGATTCAAAGTTGTAATAGAGTTATATGTGTAGTTATGTGAGTTGTAAAGTAGTTTAACTCAGTTAAGTGAGTTAATATCATTTGTACTAGTTGTAACTGAAATTACACTAGTGAGAGATCAGTGAATTAATTATTAATTAATTCACAATCAGTGGTCTCACATGAAACTGAAGATTTACCACTGTTAACTACATGCATGTCAGATCCAGTGGAGACCCAGTTGAGATAACAGGTGAAAGGGACAGTTTGACTATCAGTTGTGACATTAATGAGTGCATTCATGCAACCACACACACATTGTATGTTCCCATGAGGAATGTGTATCCTAGGCAAGAGGGATTCATTCATTGCAGGGATTTCCATCAACAGGGATTGCACAAAGGAGGCAGGCTTTCTGGAAGCAGTAAATTGACACATGAATTTGTCAATTTTTGTATGACAGTGTGAGATGATTGTATATTGTATTGAGATCTCTTGGATTAGAGTTTTGTATGATATTGTTTCATGATCCATGATATATACATAATATATGATAGTGGGGTTTTTATCTTTATGCTTTCCCAGTAAAAACATCTGTGTTATGTGTGATTGATCTTTCTTCTTGATATTGCAATTGGCGATCGTGTTTTAAATTCCACAAGAATATTTGTAGAAGCGATTATGTATTTAACAGTGGTATATAATTGTTATATCAAGAGAATTCAAGCAATACATTATTTTTATTAAAATTTATACATGGTATTAGAGCTCAGGAAATTGCAAAAGCTGAGTTTGTGATTGGATAGAATTCAAATTTACAGAAAGACTTTATTGGTGCTACAACTGATTCAAGATCGAAATGGATTTAAATGGCTTGAGGTTAGAGTATGAACTTGAGGGAAGATTTAAATACATTTCTTGGAAGGACAGGATGGAGACGGTACTCAAGGACAATGGCTTGCAGGAATTCATTGACAAAGATGTTCCTAAGCCAGATGCTGCAGACGTTGCAAATATTGATGCATGGAAAAAGAAAGTGGCAAAGGCGAGAAGGATCTTGTTGGAGGGAGTAAGATACCACATTGTCTCAAACCTCCATGGGAAAGATACACCATATGCAATGTGGAAGACTTTGACAGATCTATTCCAAAACAACATTGACCATAGGAAATTGGCACTCAATGATAAACTCAGGAAGATCAATATGGAGAAGGGAGACTCCATTCCAAAATATCTCATGAAGTTTGTCCAATGTTGGGATGAGCTGGGGAGTGTGGGAATAACAATTGCTGATAATGATTTAGTGATCTTGGCTCTCCTAGGACTTCCCAAGAATTGGCACAGTTATAAAGACTCTATAAATGGAAGGGAAAAATTGCCAAATTGAGAACGACTATGGTTGGATTTGGTGCGGGAGGAGTTCAGGTGGAACACTAGAGATGGCTCTTCATCAAAACATGCTGATGAAGAGGATTTTTCTTTGACTACCAAGGAAAGGAAAGGGAAGGGGAGTAAATTCCATTCAAAACTGACTCTAAAGGAAAGAAGCTAGATTTGTCCAAAGTGAAGTGTTTTCACTGTCACGAACATGGGCATCTCGCTACTAACTATCCACAAAAGAAGAAGAACAAGAAGGTTGTTGGAGCTGCAGCTAGTGAGGCCCTTGCCTCACAATTTTAACTTGACTTCTCATTGATCTCAATCATGGAATCAAGTGCATTGGGATTGGCATGGTATTTGGATAATGGTTCTTCCTTCCACATGATGGGAGACAAGGATCTTTTTAGTGACTTGGAGGAGAGAGATCTCAAAATGCATATAGAGATGGGTGATTATGGAAGATATAGTGAAACTGTCATTGGTACCATTACCTTTTAGAGGGAGTCAGGTAAACCATTTCAATTGAAATATGTTATGCATGTTCCAGGTCTGAACTTGGTCTCAGTCGCAATGTTGGAGGACAGAGGCTATGATGTTGTTTTCAGCGATGGAAAAGCCTTCCTGCAACATAAAACAATGGGTCAAGTCTAGAAGATAAGGATTTGAGTTAAGAATATCTACAAACTGGAGGTAGATGGTTGTGCTGCCATGATGGGCAAGGAGGAAAAAGTTGTGAGCTGGGATGAGGGCGAATTATGGCATAGGCGTTTAGGCCATCTTTATCATGGAGCCTTGAAAATCATGTAGCGAATATCTAATGGAATTCCAATGGGATCACTTGCTCAGTTAGACCGGTGCAAGGGTTGCACCATGGGGAAGTATGTAAAGTCCACCTTTCATGAAAAGGATAACCGTGCTTCAGTGATCCTGGAGAGAATTGACACAAATGTATGTGTACCATTCTCAGTTGCTTCAACAAAAAAACATAAGTATTATGTTATTTTTGTTGATGAATTTTCTCGTAAATGTTGGATCTTATTCATGAAGAAGAAGGATTAAACATTCTCAAAGTTCTGTGAGTTTAAAGAATTGGTGGAGAAAGAGTTGGGGAAGCAAGTGAATCTTTTGAGGAGCGATAATGGTGGAGAATACATCTCTAATGAATTTTCTGCAGCAAATAAGGAATTCAAAGATAACTCATAGCGCCTCATAACCCACAACAAAATGGGGTCGCTGAAAGGAATAACAAAATGATTGTGGGTGCAACATGAGAGATGTTGCATGATCAAGGCCTACCAATGCATTTGTGGACGGAAGCATGCAACATTGTTGTTTATGTGCAAAATCGTTGTCCTCATAGAGTACATGGCATGAGTACACCTGAATAAGATTTCGCTGGTAAGAAACCTGATGTTTCTCATTTTAAGATTTTTCGCTCATCTATTTATGTGCATGTGACTAAGAATGCCAGGAAGAAGATGGAACCGACTGCTGAATTTGGGATATTTGTGGGGTACACAAAAACACCCCATAATTATCATGTGTATTTTATTAATAGTAAGATGACTGTTATGCGACAGGATATAAAATTCAATGAAGGGAAATCCATGTGGTTGTCACTTGAGAGGGAGCTAGACTTGCATGCAGAGGAGGAACTGTTGGTTCCCAAACATGAGTCTTAATATGTGGACCAATCACATGAGGAGTTTCATGGAGTGGAGGAATCCACTCATGCAAAGCCATCCATGAGAAATGGCAGAAAACGCACCATGAAAGTTGATAGATTGAGACAAGATGTTGCACAGAATGTAGGAGCCCCTACTTCACAGCACAGACAGAGACAATATCCTGATCGATTTACTGGATACATGGATCTCATGAGAAAATTTATTGTGACTGAACCATCTTCCTTTCAGGAAGAAGTGCAGGATCCCACTTGGGTTGATGAAATGGTGGAGTATGACTCCATTATCAAAAACAATGCATGTGAAATTGTCCAAAGACTGGTCGACAAATCAGTGGTAGGTTTGATATGGATCTACAAGGGTAAGATTTTAATCATTGTTCTTTATGTTGATGATTTAATACTGACTGGTGATGAGAAACTGATACACTCATGCAAGGAGGACCTTGCAAAGGAGTTCGAGATGAAGGATATGGGCCTCCTTCATTATTTCCTTGGATTGGAAATATGGTAGTGAGATGGTGAAATTTTTATGTCTCAAGGCAAGTATGCAAGGGAGATACTGGGTAAGTTTCACATAGAGGGATGCAACCCCATGGATACTCCTCTTCCAAGAAACTGGAGGAAAGAGGATGCTACTTCTGGAGAGTTAGTGGATGCTACTGTCTATCAACAATTAGTGGGTTTGCTAATGTATCTAGTGAACATGAGACCAACCATTTTCTGTGCGGTTAATCAACTGAGTCAAGTGATGGTTACGCCTACCAATATTTTTTGGAAGACGAGTAAACATGTGATGAGATACCTGAGGGGAACATATGAGTATGTATTATGGTATATACATACAGATGAGATGAATTTTCATGGCTTCATAGATGCAGATTGGGAGGGCAACCCAACAGATAGAAAGAGCACAACAGGGGAGATATTTAGTATCATATCTACAACTATTTCTTGGTACAGTAGGAAACATAGATCCGTGGAACTCCATTCAGTGGAAGCGAAATACATGGAAGCAGGTCAAGATTCATGTAAGGATATTTGGATGAGAAAGATATTGGTTGGTTTGTTTGGTTCTCATTTAGATCCGACAGTGATTCATTGTGATAATCAGAGTTGCATTAAACTCTCGATTAATCTTGTGTTTCATGATAGATCTAAGCATATAGATATCTGGTATCATCAAATCATAGATTGTGTGCATCGGAAGATCATGTTGCTTTAGTACATTCCTATGGAAGATCAGGATGCAGACATTCTGATGAAGGCGCTCACTAGGAGAAAATTCGAATACCATAGAGACAGGATCGAGGTGAAGGATAATCCATTTCTTGTTGAGAGAGAGTGTTGAGATTCAATAAGAAGATCCTAGTGAAAATTATGCACCTACTCTAGGATGGAGACTTAGGCTATTTTTAGGTGGAAGCCTATTTTTAGATGATGAACAAATTCTATTTATAGATGATGTCTATTTATAGATGGTGAGCGAATTCTATTTATAGATGTATGTCAACTATTATTATCCCTTAATAATATTTGGAAATAAAATATTAATATATTCTCAATGAGCACTTGGAAATAGTTATCTGAAGTGGAAAATCAGTTAGCTATAGGAAATTCAAGTTCAAAGGTTGATTGGTGGGACATGTAAGTCGAATTAGTTGTAATTGAGTGATTCGAAGTAGTAACATAAATATATGTGTAGTTATGTGAGTTGTAAAGTAGTTTAACTCAGTTAAGTGAGTTAAGATCAATTGTAATAGTTGTAACTGAACTTACACTAGTGAGAGATCAGTGAATTAATTATTAATTAATTCACAATCAGTGGTCTCACATGCAACTGAAGATTTACCACTATTAACTACATGCATGCCAGATCCAGTGGAGACCCAATTCAGATAACAAGTGAAAGGGACAATTTGACTATCAGTTGTGACATTAATGAGTTCACTCATGCAACCACACACACAACCTATTAAACCTATGAGGAATGCGCAACCTACACAAGAAGGATTCATTCATTGCAGGGATTTCCATCAACAAGGATTGTGCAGAGGAGGCAGGCTGTCTGGAAGAAGTAAATTGGCACAAGAATTTGTCAATTTTTGTATGACAGTGTGAGACAATTGTATATTGTACTGAGATCTCTTGGATTAGAGTTTTGTATGACATTGTTTCATGATCCATGATATATAAATAATATATGATAGTGGTGTTTTTATCTTTATGCTTTCCCGGTAAAAACATATGTGTTATGTGTGATTGATCTTTCTTCTTGATATTGCAATTGACGATCGTGTTTTAAATTCCATAAGAAGATTTGTAGAAGTGATTTTATATTTAACAGTGGCATATAATTGTTATATCAGGAGAATCCAAGAAATACATTATTTTTATTAAAATTTCTACATACTTAACCTTTATTCACATCGCAAATCCAAACCCTAATTACAGAACAACTCAGTATTCTACCAGATCTAACACATCTAAGAACTTAGCATATGGAAAAAGATCAGATCTAACATTCATTCACCTTACTAATCACTAAGCTAGTATACCAGATGCATCATACATAAAGATATCGACACTAAGCATAAATCACATCACTAACATACAACCATAATGCACAAAGCAACCATAACACATGATATACATGGTTCACCCGAGTGTGGGGCTACGTCCACCAACTCTTCATCTTCTTTATTATCTTTTGTCAATATCCTTACATGCACAAAGCCTCAAAACCCACTTCGCATAGGACAAGAGATCTGCGCACACCTCACCAGATCCTCCTTCCCCAAGCTAGGTTTAAGCACAAAGCCTCCTTACAATTGCTTGCACTTAGCTCTGCAAGTCTCAACATACACTATCACAAAGCCTTTGTAATCACATAGATATAACTCTGGCACTTAGCATGTTCTCCCTTTCTTACATCACATAGCTATCTATTTATACATTACAAAATGGGCCCAACCATGGGTAAAACCATGGGCTAACATACCATACTCGTTACATAAACCCTAATCCAAAAAACTACCCTAAGAAGGGGTCGAGATCCTGCGATAACTGCTTCGAATTGCGCTCCACCTTTGACCATCTCGTCAAAGTCCCAAAAGAGGTCAAACATGACCAAGGATATCCAAAACTTAGTTAAGGGCCAACATGTCCCCAACACTCACCTTTGACTCATCCCAAGTGACTCTGGTTTGGGTAACTCTGCCTCAAAATCCTTGAGCTTGGCTCGAGCTTCTTCAACCTGTTACTGCACCAAGGCCTCCTGCTCGGTGAACTCTTGAATAACTACCTCGTTCATAGGTCCTTATAAGCACTTTTCTACCAAAGTGACTACTTGTTCTAGCTCTGCTCCTTGGCCTTCCATCTCCTAAAAAAGTAGGCAAGCTACATCCTAGATTGGCTAGAGCTTCTGAGTCACTTCCATGACTTTGTTTTTCATGGCATGGACCTACTGCTGAGTTGTGTGTTGTTCTTGGGATATTTTCACACTCTCAATTGCTAACAGGAGTTTCAACTGTGCTTGTACTGTTGTTGCTTGCTACTTTTCTTCCTGGAGCTGTGAATCCATTGTCTTCAGTTCAGGGTCCTCGGTAAGGCGCTCATAATTCTACGCACAATGACTGCTTAGTTATTTACATTCCATGGCTAATGCTTTGATCCTTTCAATTGCACTCCAGGAAGTTGCTTCTCTCTGGTATCGCACTTCCTGCAGAGGTCTTGGCACTGTTTGTAGCTCTAGTTCTGTGATCCTCTGTTGAAGTTGTTGAATGGATTCCACAAGCTTCACGACTTGATTCACTACCAAGTCTTATTCCATCTGCTCCAAGCCTCTGAAAAAGTGAAGTGATTTGTTGATTACTTCTTTAAATCGGACTTGCTCCACGAGCAACTGTTCTTTCTCCTATTGGATTTGTGATTTATTTTCTTTGAACTTAGTTTGGAGGTCATCCTTCTCCTGCTGTGAAACTCGACATTTATCTATGATTTCCTATTGTGATTTCTTTAGAGCCAATATGGCCTATTATTTTTCTTCCTACACTCGACGAAGGTGAGCTTCAGTCGTGTTAGCTATTCTACAGAATTGGGTAGGCTCATCTCCCAACTCTGGTTCTTATGGTGGTGGGGGTACAGTGGGCACTGCGTGACTGGAGTGAAGGGCTTGTTGTACTCCTCTCAACTCTGTCTCAATTCTATCATACATGGATTTTTGTTTGGCTTCAGTTCTTTGCAGAATATCTTCCAAGGCATATGATACAACTGTGATAATGAAGTCGAAGTCATTGACCGTGAGTACATTTTACAACTTTGGCTTACTTGATTTGGACTTCTTCCGCGATGTAGTTTTCGTGGGGGAAACCTTTATTTTCTTGGATGTATTTTCCTCTTCAAGGGGTTTCCTAGGTGGTGTTACTTCTCCTTACTCCTTTTTGTATTCTTCCCCTTCTTTCTCTTCTTTGTCCACTTCGTCGTCTCCTCCTCCACTAGGTGAATATGATGCATAATCTTTCGATGTGTTGTGTAATTCCTATACATATTCCTTCTTTTTCTTCCTGCTACTGTTGGGTGCATCATACTCTTCGCGATTAACCACCTTACTTTGGGATCGGATAGGGCTGCCTCGTCGAATGGTATAAGGAACTCTGCAGTCCATTCCTCAGTGATTTATTCCAGGTCCCCCTATGTGAGCTTGTAGTAGGACTAAAGCTTTTCTTTACTTTATTTTGTGCACACAGTAATATAAATAAAATGCCTTCCTACACAAAAATTCATAAAGGGCCTAAACCTATCCAGGGTATTCAACGTCATATAGGGGAAAAACTCAATAGCCCTCTTTAGTTGTAGGTAGTAGGTATGGAATACTGCGTTCAACTACCATTGTTTCCCCATATCACTCAAATACCAGAGCGTGGTGAACTTCACAACTAGTGGATCGAATGACTCAATGTCAGGGAAAGTCACACCTTCCAACATCTCCCAAGTAGTGAATGCGATGAGGATTAAAAACTAGCTAAAATGGAACTCATAACCCTGATCCTGAGCTTCACAACAATCTAGTTCTAATTGATTGACTAGGTAACTGGCCCAGTACATCTGTAGTCCTTCCATGCATTTTCCTGCAAGGTCAACGACAAACCCTGTGACCTATGTGGGTCTGTTCTTTCTTACTAGCTTACCAACAATAAACTAGCAAGAAAGGCACACTGTACCATTCTAAATCAAGGATACTTTGTAGCCTCACATCCCTATCTCTACATCGCCATAGGTGTCTTTGATCTTCTATGCCAGGGCATGGTTTGCAACCTTCCCTAGATAAAAGTATTGCAGGTTTGGTCCCTGCATGCTTAATCCAGTGATCCTATGGATCAAAGCCAGATCGATGGTGATGCGTCGGTCTTACCATAGATACCCGCCATGGAATCACGACAGTAGGAGCTTAACACACACGTTAACCTCCTGGTGCCTTCCAAAATGTGGTGTCTTCATCACGTTCAAGATAGTGGACCTCACGATGTCCATAGTCCATGGCTGGGGGATGATATTTGATTTCTTCCCCTTGGTCTTGGTCAAATATTTGTGATGTGTGAGCATGCCATAGCTCTTGCGGTATCCTAGGTTATAGTCATTGATATTCAAGGTTGGAATCCTCTCCAATTGCGATTTGACTGCTTGTATTCCCTTCGGAAGGTATGTAGTGATGATTGTGTAGTTGAAGTCCCTCGGGACATTGTCACAACTCACCACACTAGCTAGGGGTGGAATGTAGTCAAGTAGAATGGATGGAATTATATTTGCATTCTCCAAGTCATCACGATGCTTGGTTCTTTTCTCAGTCACAACTTGGGATGGTCCAGATCCATGAGCATTTGACGGGGAGGCTTGCACTCCTCACGTCGATGAGGCTTGGATGCATGTGGACATCACCTTCTTGACCATGAGGTCTATTAGAATCTCTTCGACGAATTTTTATACTGCGCTAATTTCAGTCGACATGCACACTCAAGATATGATATCTCAGGTCGATGAACAATACTCATTGTAATAGAATGGATGACGAGGTCTCAATGATCACTACGTAAAATCAACTAGTTCTCTGTGAGCTTGGATAATCACAATTGGTAAAAGTGTTCTCAGTGCAATGCTCGACGGGATAAATAGATAACACCGTAACGGTTTCTTTCAACGGGTCACAAAGCCTTATTCAATGCAATTCCATCCATTATGGCGCGGTCCCAACGGTCTAATGGTGAAATTCCAGGCCATAACTTCTTTCCTAACCGTTCAGGAGCATCAATCAAATGGTCATAATGCCTCCAATGGTCATATTGCTCCACCATAGAAAAATGCCAATCTGTGTTGTACTGATATTCCGACGAAGTTCAAATTCTAGAAACCTTCCTTCTGTGAAGTTCTTTCTGGAGCTTCTTGTAATTTTTCTAACTTTTCCCTCTTCTTACTGAGCTTTTTGGCCTTCTTTCCTGTGATCTGAATTACTGGTTTCCTCTTTCCATTATCGTTCTTATCTCCTCTTGGCATGATAACTTCACACTATGGGGGGTATTTCATAGGGTTCAAAGGTAATACTTCTTCTCTTTCTGGGGTAAATGATCTACTCTTTTGTTCAGTTAGGTGTCTCCATTCTTCCTATGTCCTTTCAACTTTGACATTCATATATTTGGTCTTTAGTAGCTTTTACTAGTTCTCTTGTTCTTATAGTAAGTGCGCTATTCTCCTAGCCATGAAATCTCTTAGTTCTTGCTTTTTCTATTCTAGATCCTCCTCTTCTTGTTTCCTTCATATATGATCTTTCTCAATCCAATTTTTTGATAGTGGACCTCACGATGTCCATAGTCCATGGTTGGGAGATGATCTTTGATTTCTTCCCCTTGGTCTTGGTCAAATATTTGTGAGGTGCGAGCATGCCATAGATCTTGCGGTCTCCTAGCTTATAGTCACTGATCTTCAAGGTTGGAATCCTCTCCAATTGTGGTTTGACTACTTGTATTCCCTTCAGAAGGTACATAGTGATGACTATGTAGTCGAAGTCCCTTGGGACATTGTCATGACTCACCACACCATCTAGGGGTGGAATGTATTTAGGTAGGATGGATGGAATTATCTTCGCATTCTCCAAGTCATCATGATGCTTGGTTCTTTTCTCAGTCGCAGCTCACGATGGTCTAGATCCATGAGCAGTCGATGGGGAGACTTTCACTCCTCATGTCAATGAGGCTTGGATGCATGCACACATCACCTTCTCGACCATGAGGTCTATTAGAATCTCTTCGATGACTTTTTCTACTGCACTAATTTCGTCTGACATGCACACTCGAGATCTGATATCTCAGGTCGATGAACAATACTCACTATAATAGAATGGATGGAAAGGTCTCAATGATCATTGCACAAAATCAACTAGTTCTCTGTGAGCTTGGATAATCACAATTAGCAAAACTGTTCTCAGTGAAACGCTCGACGGGATAAATAGATAACACCGTAACGGTTTCTTTCAATGGGTCACAAAGCCTTATTCAATGCAATTCCATCCATTATGGCACGGTCCCAATGGTATAATAGCGAACTTTCGTGCCATAAATTATTTCCTATCCATTCGAGAGCATCAATCAAATGGTCATAATGCCTCCAACAGTCATATTTCTCCTCCATGGAAAAGTGCCAATATGTGTTGTACTGATATTCCGGCGAAGTTCAAATTCTAGAAACCTTCCTTCTGCGAAGTTCTTTCTGGAGCTTCTTGTAATTTTTCTAACTTTTCCCTCTTCTTACTGAGCTTTTTGGCCTTCTTTCCTATGATCTGAATTACTAGTTTCCTCTTTTTGTTATCATTCTTATCTCCTCTTGGCATGATAACTTCGCACTGTGGGGGGTCTTTCATAAGGTTCAAAGGTAATACTTCTTCTCTTTCTGGGGTAAGTGCTCTACTCTTTTGTTCAGTTAGGTGTCTCCAGTCTTCCCATGTCCTTTCAACTTCGACATCCATATATTTGGTCTTTAGTAGCTTCGACTAGTTCTCTTGTTCTTATAGTAAGTGTGTTATTCTCCTAACCATGAAATCTCTTAGTTCTTGCTTTTTTTTTTCTAGATCCTCCTCTTCTTGTTTCCTTCATATCTAATCTTTCTAAATCCTCCTCTTCTTGTTTTCTTAGCATCTTCTCCCTTTCTTACATCGCATAGCTATCTATTTATACATTACAAAATGGGCCCAAACATGGGTAAACGCATGGGTCGACATCCCATACCCATTACATAAACCCTAATCCCAAAAACTGCCCTAAGAAGGGGCTGAGATCCTGCGATCTCTACTTCGACTTGCACTCCGCCCTCGACCAGCTTTTTGAAGTCCCAAAAGAGTTCAAACATGAACAAGGATCTCCAAAACTTGGTCAAGGGCCAATACTATCAATGAAAACACATTGATCCATATTCATCTATGCATGATGATGTAGACCTATCGGCCCTCGGGCCGAAGTCCACTCACAGAATCGTTCTTTATCTCCTTTGAGCCGAATCAACTCTTTAGATTCCTTACTAGAATCTCAATTCAATCGATCCACAGGTCCTTTCAGAAGCTCCCCTGTGTAAATAGCACTAGGCACGAGCTCCATTTTTTTGTGCGACCATAGTGCTATGACCAAGGCCCAATTCCAAAAGGTACTTGTCGCAACTCACGATCTCGCGAGTTCATGAGTTGAGGCTCCCGACTCTTCCTTTCCAATATCACGATACCCGAAATGCTGATACGGGTATGGCTCTTCCTCAATCATCTCCTTCCTCACACGACCGTCAGCTAGGCTTAATGCTAGGTCCTCTCGCTACTCTCCACTTCGCAAGTTGTGGCATCCAACCTTGGCACCTTCCTTTCACAAAACCCCGAGAAGCGATGTTGAATTTTCTCCTCGCATTCTCGCTACTCACGACTTCGCAAGTTTCAATGTCGAGCTCTTGTGCTCTTATCTCACGAATCCCCGAGATGTGTGAGAAGTCAATGGAGTATTGACTCCTTCCTCCAGGTAGCACGTGTTCACCTGCCAATCACATGGGCCCCACCTTGTGGTTCTACCACGTGTCCCTTGTCCCCAGCTTTGGTACTTCACGACTTCTCTTCCTGAAGTGCTACCTCCTTATCGCAACTCGTGACTTTGGGCCTTTCGAGAAAAAAGTCTCGACTTCCTATCCACTGATATGCCGAAATGCTGAAATTCCGACATGTCGTCAGTGCGGGTCCCACAACAGAACTTCCCACCTTTTTGGAGTTTCGGAATTCATGACTTCGTGAATGCTGATGCTAATATTTTGGCTCTTCAACCCATGAAACCCCAAAATGAGATTAATTGAGTGATATAACGACCCCTGTTGGCTCAAATCCTACAGTTGTCCTAGCTCCTCACAATCTCACCACTTGCGACTTGGAGCACCCAATCTTTGGGCTCTCACCTTGCGAACCTCCGAGTTCGCAAGATCCCTTGATCTCTGCCACCTGTCTTCCTCTGATGGATGGCTGCGATTCTCTTGTGACTTCACCACTCGTGAAGTTGAAGGACTTCTCTTTTTGACCTCTGATGTCCGAATCCATGATATGGGTGATCTTGCGACACATGTCCTCCTTCTAACTGATGACTTAGATTCTTTCACGGTTTCACGACTTCGCCTTTCGCAACCTCACGAATCTTGATGCAAAGGTTTTAAATCATAACTCCCCTGCTCCTCTGCACAATCCAACAGCTCATGGGACTTCGCGAATTCTCCACGGAGAATTCCAACTGTCCAATGCCTCCTTGACGACCCTTGCGAAGCGAACATGGTATTCCTTCACTGGTAACTTATTTGCCTGCAAGTACTTTGCAACGCCTCCCCTTTGAATGATTCAAGGTACTAAACCTCCTGAGATTTTCTTAGACAACTTCGAAGAGGCTATCCCTCCTGAGCTTGATTGAAAAATCCTCAAGTTCTTTGGGGAAAATTCCTGCACGCACGCCTTGTGACACTTCCTCAAATACACTCCAAGTATTTGAATTCTTAGACTCTGTGCACTCTTTTTGCAGCAGTAGTCCTTCAATTCTTCCCTTAGGTTGCAACCTATGAGAATCTACTCAGCCTGCGCACACCTTGTATGGATCTTGTTCTTAACTTGCACTTCTGTGAGAATGAGAAGGATGTTATCCCTTCTGAGCTTGCAGAGAAGAACTATGACTTCTGTCAATGCACACCTTGTGGACAATTTCACTGCACTCCTTGCAGGAAAAGTCTTGCTCAGACAAAGAAACAATTGAAACTCATTCTTTACTCTCTCAGACTTTGAATACTTAACATGAAATCATACATACATGGCATAAAAGAAAATGTATATCATAAAGAGTAAAAAAATCATGATCATAACATTCAATCATGCATACACAGAAAGTAATTGAACACCATGAGTCTGAATCGAGCTTCATATATTAGTCTCAGAACTTCTATACATGGGTTCTTCTACGCAGCTTTCTTCTTCTTCTTCTATATGCTCTCTTGATCATGCTGCTAATGTTACAATGATACAAGTGAGGGTGTCTATATCCATTTTCCCTCCGGCTCCTAAAACTGTTTAATCTAAGAATTTAAAGCTACCTACTTACATTTACTATCATAAATGCCTCTTAATCCTTTAGAGGAGCGAGGGATGCTCAAGGTCTGATTACAATATACAAGTATGCCCTTTCTTAATTGTTTCATTTATGTTTGTCATATCAAACTTCAAAACATTTCAAGAAATTCATCATGTGCCAAAATGCGTCAGCGTTTGTCCCCCGCTCACTTGTTGTTGGCGATGCTCCTGCATCATACTCCCTCGCTTGAAAATTTTCATGGGCTCCTGTCCGTGAGCTCTCACATGGTCTGTCCATGCTTTTGGATCTCTTCTTCATTCTCCCAGCTGGAATCTTCAACTGGATGTCCCTTCCACTTGACCAAGTATTCAAAATATTCCCTTCTTCTGGTCCTTTTGCTAACTCTTTTGTTCAGTATGCTTTCCATCTGTGGCTTCTTTGCAACTAGCATCTGTTTAGTCCACTGAACCTCTGGTTGTTCACTACCTACTTCTGCTTCCTCATCTTTGTAATGGTACAAATATGAAATGTTAAACATCGAAGAAATTCCAATCCCATCGGGTAATTCAATCTCATAAGCATTTGCCCCAAATTTCTTCAAGACCTTACATGGTCCAATCTTCTTCATCTTCAGTTTGTTATATGTCCCCTTCGAGAACCTTTCTTTTCTTAGATGTGCCAGAATCAAATCACCAACCTCAAATTGAAGTTGTCTCCTGTGTTGATATGCTCTGCGCTTATACTCTTGGCTTGAGTTTTTCAATCGCTCCTTCACCTGGATGTGAAGTTCCTTCATTGCTTCGGAAAAATCTTATGCACTAGCACTTCTTATCTCATCCTGTTTTGAATCCCTCAGTTCAGAAACTCCTCTTGTCTATATCCCATAAACAATTTGGAATAGACTATTCCCTATGCTTCTATTGATTGAATCATTATATGCAAATTCCGCCTGTGGCAGAATATTGTCCCACTGACTGTGATGTTCAGTCACCAAACTCCTCAACAAGTCTCCCAAGCTCCTATTCATAGCTTCTATATGTCCATCCATATGAGGATGATAAGATGAACTCAATGACAAGTTTGTTCCCATCTTTTTCCATAAGGTTCTCTAGAAGTGTCCCATGAAATTGGTGTCTCGATCTGAAACTATGCTCCTTGGTAAGCCGTGAATTCGAATAATTTCTTTGAAAAATAGATTTGCAATGTGAGTTACATCACTAGTTTTCTGACATGGTATAAAGTGTGCCATTTTAGAAAATCTATCCACCACCACAAAGATCAAGTCAAACCCTCTTTGTGTTCTCGGCAGCCCCAATATGAAGTCCATGCTTACTGCATCCCACGACCTCTCTGGTATGGGTAACGGTTGATAAAAGCCTCCATTCTGCCTCTTCCCTTTTGAATGCTGAAAAATTCTACATCTGTCCACAAACCTCTTGACGTATGCTCTCATTCCTGGCCAAAAATATGACTCGTTTAACTTTGAGAATGTCTTGTCATGACCAAAATGTCCAGCGAATCCTCCACTATGTTTCTCCTTCAACAAATTCTCCCTCATGGAGCATTTTGGAATACAAAGTTGATTACCCTTAAACAATAATCCTTCCTGGATCATGTATTCTGTCCATTGGCTTTTGTCCCTGAGAATTGGATTCTCAGCTACTTCATACGCCTCCTTAAAATCTAGATCATCTCTGTATATGTCCCTGAGATCATCAAAACCTAGTGTTTTGACTCTGAACTCCTGCAACAACAAACATTTCCTGCTCAAAGCATCAACAACTTTGTTAGAAGTTCCATAAATATGATTAATTACAAAAGTAAAGTTCTGCATGTATTCAATCCATTTAACATGTCTTTGATTCAACTTCTCCTGTTGAGTCACAAATTGCAAAGCATGATTGTCACTGTATAAGACAAACTCCTTAGGAATCAAGTAATGTCTCCACTTCTTCAATGCCTGAATAATAACATATAACTCCTTGTCATACATGGAGTATTTCACTTTCGCTTCATTCAGCTTCTTGCTGAAGTATGCTATCAACATGTCTTCTTGTCTCAAGACTTCCCCTATTGCAAATCCACTTGCATCACATTTTACTTGAAATGTCTTTTTAAAATCTGACAACACCAAAATTGTTTGTTCCATGATTTTCCTTTTCAACAAATTGAAGCTTTTCTCAGCCTCTTCTATCCAGTGAAAAGACTTGTATCTCTTCTTCACTGTGTCCATCATCGATGCACTAATTCCACTGAAATTCCTAATGAAATTCCGGTAGAAACTAGCCAATCCATGAAAACTTCTCACCTCAAATATACTCTTTGGCGATGACCAATTCTTAATTACCTCCACCTTATCTAGATCCATCCTCAATTTATCTGCATAAATAACAAAACCCAAATAAATGAGCTCTGTTTTCATGAACGAGGATTTCTTCATGTTTATCAACAACTTCTCTTGTTGTAGCCTCTTCATCACTGTAGCCAAATGTTTCAGATACTCTGTCCCTATTTTACTGAAAATCAGTATGTCATCAAGATACACAATGACAAATTTTCCGATGAAATCCTTCAGGACTTCGTTCATCAATATCATGAAAGTGCTCGGTGCGTTCATTAAGAAAAATGGCATAATAATCCATTCATACAACCCTTCATTGGTCTTGAATGTTGTCTTCCATTCATCACCTTCTCTCATACGAATCTGGTGATATCCACTTTTCACATCAATCTTCGAAACAAAATTGCCCCACTCAAGCAATCCATCAAATCATCCATTCTTGGCAATAGAAATCTGTACCTGATGGTTATCTTGTTGATCACTCTCGAGTTAGTACACATCCTCCATCCTCTGTATTTCTTCGGACTGAGCATTGTCAGAACAACACATGGACTCAATCTTTCTCTAACCAACCCCTTGTCCATTAAGTCATGGACCTGTCTTTTGACTTCTTCATTCTCTTGTGGCATCAATATGTATGCTACTTTGTTTGGTAAACTAGCTCCAGGTATGAGATCAATATGATGACTCACACTTCTGATCAGTGGCAACGAATGAGGTAGTTTGTCCACTACTATGTTAGAAAATTCTTCCAACAGTTTCTGAACCTCTTCCGGTAAATCATCTACCCTTGTATTAGTTAAAACAATTTTAGCCTTCCTGACCACAATGAATTGTGGTTCCTCCTTCTTATTAACCTCTGTAAGAAGTTCCTTCCCACTCATGAGAAGTATAACATTACTTACTTCAGGTTTCACCTCTTTTTCCTTAATCGACAACAACATGTGATTTCTCCCATCYTTCTCTAGGGTGTATGTGTTCTTCCTCCCATCATGAATCACATTCCTTTCATATTTCCATGGTATACCCAACAATAGATGAAAAACATCCATGGGAATAACATCACAGAGTATTTCATCTTTATACCCTCCTATTTTAAACTCAACTAAACATTGTTTAGTGACATTTACCTGATGTCCCTTTTGTAGCCATGAAACTCTATATGGGCTTGGATGTTCAATAGTATCCAACTCCATATTTTCTACCATCTCTATAGAAACGAGATTATCTGTGCTAACACTATCCATGATGACTTTGCATGCCCAATCTTTGGTCTTGCAAGCAGTCCAAAAAAGTATGTTCCTTTGGACTGAACTCTCCACCTCCTTCTCTGGTGTTAAGAGAACTTTTTTCATCATCAGTGATCTTCCACCTTCAACATCCTCTTCCTCAACATTCTGCCTATGTGCTTAGGCAATGTGAGTTTCACCACCTTCTTTCTTTTTGTTTGGACACTCATAAGATTTATGTCCAACCTTTTCGCATGTGAAGCATTTCACTACTCCACCTCTTCCTCTTCCTCTACCTATGGTATGAGGAAAAATGTTTCCATCAACATACTGACCTCTTTGTTCGGTATACTGCCCTCTCTGTGAGCTTCCACCTCTCTTAGTTTGAGTTTGAGGTTTCTTCCACTCTTCCTTGGGTTTCTGATTTCTATCTTGGGCAATTGATTTGCCTCTGGGTTGACTTCTGCCTCGACCTCTTTGACCTTGTTTTCGGATCATCTTCTCTTCAGATTTTAGAGCCATCTGATAAGAATCTTCCACCGTTCGGATGGTCATCATGCTCATCTCATCCTGAATGTCGTATCTCAGACCATTCATGTACCTAGCAACTTTTTCATCATCACTTTCACGATGACCTGCCCTGATGTTCAGCCTGTAGAACTCTTCAGTGTACTCCTTTACTGACATTAGTTTCTATCTCAAATTTTTCATTCCTCGAAACAGAGTAATATGGTAATCCCTAGGAATGAATTTCACCTTCATCTTTGCGATCATCCTATTCCAACTCTTGATTTTCTACTTGCCTTTGCAGCGCCTGTCAGCTTGTAGCTCATCCCATCACAATGTTGCATGTCCTTTCAATCTTGTGACAGCATGTTTGAACTTTTTGTCTTCCTCGACATCTTCATAGTCAAAATATGTGTCTAGATCTCTAATCCAATCTAGAAGCTCTTCAACATCTAGTTTTCCTTCATATACTGGAATATCCATTTTTACTCTAGCACCCATTCTTGCAAGAACCCTAATCAGGCATTCATTTGCTGCAGCTTCTGCTGCAACTTCTTCTCCTTCATGTCCATCTTCATCTTCACTTTTAGATTCACTGACATCCCCAACACCGACTGTGTGCCTCTGTGTTGTCTCCATGTCCTCGAGTCTGGAACGTATGTCACACATCTCTCTTTCCATGGCTAGATTTGGCACCTGCCTACCCCTTCCTCTTGGCATTTCCCTCTCCTCTGGTGCATCGGGTGTTTTCCTGTCTCTTCTTCTCGCCGACATGGATGAGATTATTTCTTTTCTCGCTTTCCCCATCTGAATTATACAAACAGATTCAAGATCTGATACCAAACTGACACAGACCTATCGGTCATCGAGCTAAAGTCTGCTCACAGGATCGTTCTTTATCTCCTTTGAGATGAATCGACTCTTTCGATTCCTTACTGGAATCTCAATTGAATTGATCCACAGGTCCTTTTGGAAGCTCCCCTATGAAAACAGCACTAGGCGCGAGCTCCACTTTTTCGTGCGACCACAGCGCTATGACCAAGGCCCAATTCCAAAAGGTACTTGTTACAACTCGTGATATCGCGAGTTCGTGAGTCGAGGATCCCGACTCTTCTTTTCCAATCTCACGATACCCAAAATGCCGATACGGGTATGACTCTTCCTCTGTCAATTCCTTCCTTGCGTGACCTCCGGCTAGGGTTAACGCTAGCTCCTCTCACTACTTTCCACTTCACAAGTTGTGGCATCCAACCTTGGCACCTTCCTTTCATGAAACCCCAAGAAGCGATGTTGACTTTTCTCCTCGCATTCTCGCTACTCGTGAATTCATAAGTTTCAATGTTGATATCTCGTGCTCTTATCTTGCAAATCCCTGAGATGTGAGAAGTCAATGGAGTATTGACTCCTTCCTCCAGGCGACGCGTGTTCACCTTCCAATCATGTGGGCCCCACCTTGTGGTTCTACCACATGTCTCTTGTCCCCAACTTTGGCACTTCGCGAATTCGCTTCCCGAAGTGCTACCTCCTTATCGCAACTCGTGACTTCAGGACTTTCGGGAAAAAAGTCTCGAATTCCTATCCACCGATATGCCGAAATGCAAAAATTTCGACACGTCGTTAACACGGATCCCACAACAGAACTTCCCACCTTTTTGGAGTTTCAGACTTCGCGACTTCACGAATCCTGATGCTAAGCTTTTGATTCTTCAACCTATGAAACCCCAAAATGAGATTATGTGAGTGATCCAACGACCCCTTTTGGCTCAAATCCTACAACTGTCCTAGCTCCTCGCGATCTCACCACTCGCGACTTGGAGCACCTAATCTTTGGGCTCTCACCTTACGAACCTTTGAGTTCGTGAGATCCCTTGATCTTTGCCACCTATCCTCCTCCGATGGACGACTACGATTCTCTTGCGACTTCACCACTAGTGAAGTTGAAGGACTTCTCTTTATGAACTCTGATGTCTGAATCCCCGATACAGGTGATCTCACAACACGTGTCATCCTTCTAATAGATGACTTATATTCTTTCACGGTTTCACGACTTCGCCTTTCGCAACCTTGCGAATCTTGATGCAAAGGTTTTAAACCGTAACTCCCCTGCTCCTCTGCATGATCCGATGGCTCATGGGACTTCATGAATTCTCCACGGAGAATTCTGATCATCCAATGCCTCCTTGACGACCCTTGCGAAGCGAACACGATATTCCTTCACTGGAACTTATCTGCCTGCAATTACTTTGCAATGCCTCTCCTTTGAATGCTTCAAGGTACTAAACCTCCTGAGCTTTTCTTCGATAGCTTCAAAGAGCCTATCCCTCCTGAGATTGATTGAAAAATCCTCAAGTTCTTTAGGGAAAATTCATGCGCACACTCCTTGCATCACTTCCTCAAATACACTCCAAGTATTTGAATTCTTAGACTCTGTGCACTCTTTTTGCAGCAATAGTCCTTCAATTCTTCCCTCAGGTTGCAACCTCTGAGAATCTACTCGGCCTACACACATCTTGCACGACTCCTGTTCTTTACTTGCACTTATGTGAGAATGAGAACAATGTTATCCCTCTTGATCTTGCAGAGATGAACTTTGACTTTTGTCAACACACACCTTGTGGACAATTTCACTGCACTCCTTGCAGGAAAACTCTTGCTCAGACAGAGAAACAATTGAAACTCATTCTTTACTCTCTCAGACTTCGAATACTTAACACGAAATCATACATACATGGCATAAAAGGAAATGTATATCATAAAGAGTAAAACAATCATGAGTATAACATTCAATCATGCATACATAGAAATTAATTGAACACCATGAGTCTGA
Source organism: Picea engelmannii (assembly GCA_009831015.1). NCBI lineage: Eukaryota > Viridiplantae > Streptophyta > Pinopsida > Pinales > Pinaceae > Picea > Picea engelmannii. Next base: position 954,345 of record ML776615.1, read on the forward strand.
ATCAAGCTTCATATATTAATCTCAGAACTTCTATACATGGGTTCTTCTACAAAACTTTCTGCTTCTTCTTCTCTATGCTCTCTTGATCATGTTGCTAATTTTACAATCATACAAGTGAGGGTGTCTATATATGTTTTCCCTCCAGCTCCTAAAACTGTCTAATCTAAGAATTTAAAGCTACCTACTTACATTTACTAGCATAAATGCCTCTTAATCCTTCAGATGAGAGTAGGACGCTCAAGGTCTGATTACAATCTACAAGTACACCCTTTCTTAATTGTTTCATTTATGTTTGTCATATCAAACTTCAAAAAATTTCAAACAATTCATCATGTGCCAAAATGCGTCGACGTTTGTCCCCCGCTCGCTTGTTGTTGGCGATGCTCCTGCATCACATGACCACATACAACTATGGATCCACTTGACATCAATCCATTGACTACAATGACAATACATGATCCATCAATTACTACATCAATATTCTATGACAAGACATTATTCATTTGAAATGAATCATTTGACATCAATGACAACATGATCCAACAATATCCCCCTTTGGCATTGATGGCAATACCAACATTGATGTCAACACCAATCATTGATGCCAACATGTAGACATGGCACTTCTCTTCATCAATAGTCATGTCAATCACATCAATGTGACTATCTCTCCCCCTTTCACATCAATGGAAAAGGGTAGTTCTCTCTTTGGGGCTGCTCCCTTTTCCTGAACTCTCCTTCAAGATGCTCCCCTTTCCTGGATGCCTTGATCTTCCTCTAAATAATCTCTCCCCTTTTGAACAAAGGATATCACTTTGATGTAGTGTTGAAGACATATCACTCATGCTCCCCTTGTGACCATCTCTCCCCCTGGAACCATGCCTTTGTGCTCTTTCTCCAAGTATTTACCTTTGCATCTGATAAATCTCTCCTCCTGGAATCATGGGAAGAAGAATGACTCCCCTTATGGGTATGTCTCCCCTTATCTTCTCTGTAATATGAATAATATGCTACCAGTGAAATATGCTTATGCTGCAAATGCTACTGTACAACCAGAAAATAGATCAACTGCTCAAGAATGATCCACTCTTCCTATGATGATGCTTGGACCTGTCCATGCATCAAACTCATGCCATACCATACATCATGAAGAAAAATATATGTCAACAATGAATAGAGAATCATGAACAAAACATCAACCAAGTCCATCATGTGCCATATTGTGTGCCAACTGTGCACAACACCCATGTACGTCAACCATTTACATCAATACCATACAATATACCATAAGATGTCATCAATAGAGTGTATCAACCATATGATTCTACCAACATGCCAACCATGTGCCTCAAACAAGTTTCATATCACTCATGATATTCCTCTACTATGTACCAAATGCCAAAACCATGTATCTCAACCATAAAAAATTATAACAAGTGTCTCAACTATATCATCCCATATATCATGTACCAAAAAAAGTTCATCAACCATGCACCAAACCTCAACAAGATGAACTATAATCAAGATGTGTTCTCATTCATGTATTCTATATCAACCATAAACCATGTGCCAATCATACTGCTACCAGGTGCCTCTAACAATGTACCAAAAGTGTACCAATCACGCATCAACTATAGATTAAGCTATGACTCATCAATGATGTAAAACATAACCACCTCATCAACTCATCAAATGCATGTCCCAATATGTAGCTCAACCACATGCCAAATGCATGCACCAAGATATCCAACAAATATGCCTCTAACGATACATAAAAAGATATATCAATGGAACTCAAATATGTACCAACCATGTTCCCCAACAGATCTGCCTCAACCACCATTCACTACAGCAAATACGAAGCATCCAAAAATACATGTACTAGAAGTGTGCCTCAATAGATATATGACATCTATAGCTAGCATAATCATGATATATCTCACAACAAAAGTTCCATAATTTCACTGTCACAACCAACATTGTTCCTCAACAGAAAAATCCTCAATCCATACTCTAGAGTTAATATAATGCATCAAGGATAGACTTTCAAAACTCAACCATATGTCATCACCATACATACATCAATTAAATGTATTCCAACATGTAATCATTAAAACCTGCAACAAACCATGTCAGGCCCTGCAATAAACCATGCCACACCCTACAAAACAAAGTTATACTATCACATTGAGTTGCAACTTATTTGCATAGCCTACTTTCCAAGGATTTTACCACATGCAAGTGCCCTGCTATATAGATAGTTAGCGTATGTACGCGACCTATTTATAAGTCAGCTTGCGTATGTATGCAAATGTTATCAATGTAAACCGTGTATTCTTGAGAATAAGTCAAGCTTGAGTTTGCCTTAGGGATTCCATTATGTTATGATTGTTTAGTCTTCTTCACCCACTTATGAAGGTGTCCCAACTTCTTAGAACTTGAGCTCCGAGCTTCCATCTTTCCAACATTGTCTTCCTTTCTAGCCTCATGTGTTCTTCTAGTCATACTATATGAAACACTCCTCATGGATTGTCTTCTTGTGTTCCAACAATCCTGGGATTTGTGTCCAAATCCACTATAGCTTTAGCATCTCATGGTGTGACAATGAACAACAATGTGTCCTACTTGATTACATCTCCAACACCTTAGGGTGTTATGAAATCTTTCATTATCTCTCCTTGCATAATATCTGCATTCCAAAGCTTTGTGACCTCATTACATGAGTAACAATGACCATGATTTTTTTTTTCATACCTTTGATTTGGTGTCCATCTTGAAGGTGTCTCTCTTCTGAATTTTCTTTGAGGTGTAAATATGGCTTCTTGATGTATTCCTTGCTTTTTTATTTTGAAAGTTTACTTCCCTTTTGTATATGGTTGAATTGCAACATTATTTCCATCTTTTGAGAATGAGGGACTTCCCTCAAGCTTCTTTGAGGTACTTGCTTCAAAGTGTGTATCTTCTTTGTTGTATCCAAGACCCGATTTATCATTTGGTGATCTTTGACTATCCAATATTTCATTCAATATTGTTGAGCTATTCAATAATTTGTTTGACTTCTCTACTTTCTTTCTAAGATCAACAACTTCAGCTTCCAACTTATGACATGACTATTCCTTTTCATATACTTGATTCTTTAATAGTTCCTCTACCCTTTTGGATTCTCCAATTTGGGTCTTGAGATGGATATTGACTTCAAGACTTTTGCTAATATCATCATCTACCTTCTTATTTTCTTCTATTTCGTTCTTTAGTCTTTTGATCTCTTCTTCTTTTTCTTCTAATTGAGTCCTTTTACTTTCTTCTTGTTCTTTGATCATTTCCTTTAGTTTCAAAATATACTTTTGATTATTTTCAAGAAATCTTTTAGTGTTCTCAGAAAGATAGCTATAGTCTATATAACTATGGTCATAGTTGTATTCATATAGACCCCATTAAACTTTCTTTTTAAGATTTGAAAGTTCTTATTCTACTTCTTCCATGGGATATCTGTCATCTGATTCCACAAAAACTATTTCTAGATATTCTTCTTCACTTGTAGAGAAATATTCAACTTCATCACATTTAGAATTATTGCAATCAGAGGATTTTGGATATTCTTTACCTTCATTGTTCTTGATGGAGTTGTCTTTAGTGTCTTCCTTTTTGACTTGGTATGTATTCTCTATATTTATCCATATATCCTTGGTGGAAGTGCGTTATCCCATGATTTCTTTGATAGAAATTGATAATCCATTGAAGATGGTATTGAGAGCCAATGCATCATTCTTCTTTTATTCCTTTTGAGCTGCAAACTTTGACTTATTCTTCAAGGGAACTGATCCACCAATAACTTCTTTCCAAAAACACCTGCTCCTTTTTCTTTCAAATACTCTTTCATTTCTATTCTCCATGATGAATAATTTTTCTCATCAAGGATTGGAACTTCACCATCCATTTGTGTGTCCACGGATCTCCTCTAAGATTTTTAAGGATTTATAGTGAAGGCTTTCTCTGATACCAAATGTTGGATAGATCGATCACACTGAGAGGGGGGGTGAATCAATGTAGGGTTCTTTTTCACTTCCTTTCACAAAACTCCTTAGTTAGCAATCACAATTTACTCAACACTTATTACTTTAAATTTATAACCAGTTGTATGTAAACATATATCAACAACATAGATCGTCAATAATCCATCACCACAAGGAACACAAAGAACACAAGATGTATGTGCAATTTAATTTTTATTATGGACCACAATCCTTGGGGTTTTATCAACAACAACTAAATAGAGTAACAACTCCACAGGAGCACCAACTCTGCAATGAAAGACTTGGCTTACACAACTCAACACCAACTGATAAGAGGATTCAATTCTCAGCATATACCAATCTGTCAATAGGTACGCATATGTACGCTCCCTACCAATAGTGCATCCTACGTATGTATGTGGTGTGGATCACAACAACTTGCGTATTACTCCTTAAGAACTAGGGTTTTCTCTCCTTGAAAATTCATATCCTCTGTACCCTCTGTCACATTCACTTATGCCTTTCACTGTCCAATCTGTACCATAACCAATCAAAACACATCTATGTTTTCCAACAACTTACTCATGCTCCTTAACCATACAATATGAATGTTACTTAATCATGTATAAGTAACCAGTATACTATGGAAACCATATAAGTACTGAAACATAGAAGTGTTTCTCACTCAGTCAATCAACCAACATAACCATATCGCACTAGCCATACCAAGAATGACTTAAGCATTAACCATACCATAAGAAAATGTATCTATCAAAAAAACCATGTAACCATACCAGAACTTCTATGGAAGATCTGAGCCCACAAAATATAGATCTGGAACTTGCTTTAGACTTCAGAAACCTGGCACCATATCACACTCAAGTCTCCATGACTTTATCCAACTGTACGCGCTCTAATCTCCTTCAGCCTGCATGTGTACACACTCTGCCTCATTGCAGCCCGTGTATGTACGCGCTCTCGCTCACTGCAACCTACGTACTCCTTTAGAAACTAGGGTTTCTGAACTTCCGAAACTTTCACCATCAAGATATCAGACTTAGGAAAACTTTGATGCGTCCATGAGTACCTGTAATGACTCTCTCACTCATAATATATCTTCAATATATGTTCAAGAGATATCTTTTTACAAGACCCTTACCTCTTATTTATACTCTCCAAGTAGCTTCCTTTAGAAACATCCACTTAGCCACTTTGTCCACATACCCACTTTATCCACAAAACCACTTTGTCCACATAGCCACCTTTATCCAACTTTTCCTGCTTAGCCACTTTGTTCACATGGCCACTTGTCCACTTAACCCACTTTCCTTATTTTAGGGTTAACCCACTTATAACCACTTTCCATAATTAGAAATTATTCATTTACTTCATTATTTAAATAATCCTCTTTGACTTCATCACTTCACTTTATTATTTAAATAATTTCTTCTTTGTAAACACTTTGACTTCTTTGACTTTTTGGGGCTTCTATCCAACACATGAGGGTCCTCCAACTTCACAAGACCATAAATCTCTAACTATGAGGAGTTATGTGACGTTCCACATACCACTGGAAATGGCATGAAAAGAAATATCCATCTAGGATAGTTTCAATGACAAATTCACTGATCTTTATCTCATTATTACACAATTAATATTAGGTTATCTAACCATACTTCTAGGATTACTCAATCGAAAAACGTCTTTCCGTGAGGGATTTCACCATAAGGGGACCACTTTGGAGTTCATCCATTTGTGCTCCCTATAAACCATGACAAGACAATAATGAGTCATATTTACATCAATCCAACTAGAATAACCCATGACAACACATCATTGTGACATTGTCCCTTTGTCATTGATTCCATGCATGACCACATGATGCAACGATCAATACATTAATACATCAATCCATCTATGCATCATATATCAATGAAAACACATCGATCCATCTTCATATATTCATGAAATCATATATCAATGACAAAACATTGATCCATCTTCATCTATGCATGACCACACACAACTATGACTCCACTTGACTTCAATCCATTGACTACAATGACAATACATGATCCATCAATTACTACATCAATATTGTTGGATTACTAAGAGGGAGGGTGAATTAGTAATCGATAAATTTAATCCTTTTTAACCATATAATCCAAGTGTTATATCAATTTAGCATTATCATCCAATAACTACAGAGTAAATAAGAAATGAACAAATAAACAATCATACACATACATAGTACACCAATGTTTTACGTGGAAACCCAAAGCGGGAGAAAACCATAAAATTCTTTTTCTTATATGTCTTGAAGAATTACATTCATTGGAAGCACCAACTTCCTTTGTTTTCCAGCTGCAACTAGAAGGAGACTCCAACCCCCTTGTTTCTCAGGCTACAGCCTGAAGGAAGCTCCAAATCCCCTATTCTTTGGCTACAACTAGAAGGAGGCTACAACCCCCTATGTTCCTAGCCACAACCGGAAGGTGGCTACAACCACTTGTCCTTGCCCCGTCCAACCACCCTGAAGTAGAAGTAGAATGATGGAACCACTGTCACACTATCACTGTGAGGTATACCACTGTAAACATGCACCAGTAAAACCGAACCATGCATCAACCATGTATCAACCTATACCAATAAACATGAACCATGCATCAACCATGTATCAACTTGTACCAATAAACATGAACCATGCATCAAACTGTACCTCAATCTGTAATCAACCTGTACCATAAAAAAATTGCATCTAACCATGTACCAATCATTTGTCAAATACTCATCAACTATGACTCATCAATATGTACCAACATCATCAAATATACACCTCATGTATGTGCCAACTCATCAACTACTTATCTCAACCATGTACCCAACATGTACCTCAACCAAAATACCTCATCAATATCATCATACAAATATGATTTGTAACTCTGTAATAGACTTGGTGTATATTATCACATACCGACAAACCTTCCTTAACTTTAACAACAAGAGACTAGCATTTTCATCAAACGTTTCTTTAGTCTCACATGACTAGTTTTGGATTAGTCAGCAACCCTAACATGAAATAATCATAACTATGTACCTATAACGAATAAATATATGAAAATGATACACAATGTTCTTCGGTGTGTTTTATGCAATTCCTCCAGGTGTCACTTCTTGGAACCTCTCATAAAAGGAGTTATAGGAAAAATGGAATACCTTCCTGAATTTTGGCTTATTCTAGAGAGCGACCTTGTAGAGCATGCCCCACACATAATATTTGTTGAATGGATATGAAAATGTTACAAAGAATACTAAAGATTTTAATTTAAACAACACATTTTGGATTACTGAATTTGGATCTATTATGAAGAAGTTATGACGTTTTCACTCGAAACACATTTTTTAGACTAGTTTCAAGACTAGCCACAAACCCTATTTTCCACAGAGTGTAAGTCCAAAACAATGACCCACAAGATGAATTCTTTACCATAGATAATTGTATATGTTTCCTCAATGGAATAAAAATTTCACGATCTGAATCATTCTAGAAAAAAAGGTTATTTCGGAAATGGTGAGACGACTGGTAAATAACATACCTTAGAAAGCATGATCAAAAGAATTTATCCTCCCTTGAATTCCAACCTTCTTTTCTTCACCTTTCTTCTGAAATTCGTCTTAGATATCCTTTGGTTACATCAGTAACCTATAGATATTCAATATTCTCAAGTGTGATATAAAATGAGAGAGCCTTGCCTCTTATTTATACTCTCCAAGTAGCTTCCTTAACAACATATTCTATGCCACTTTTCCCACTTTCCTTATTTTAGGGTTAACCCAATTCTAATTTCTTCATTAAATTTATTATTTAAATAATTTATTTTGTATTCAATTTGAATTATAGTACACTCATCACTTCACTTTATTATCTACCTTCTAAAATATCTTAAACCACTTTGACTACTTTGACCTTTTGGGGCTTCTAGATGACATATGAGGGTCCTCCAACTTCATAAGGCCATAACTCTCAAACCGTGAGGAGTTATGTGACATTACACATACCACCAGAAATGGCATGACATTTAATATCCATATAGAATAGTATCACCTGAAAATATATCAAAATTCATACTGTTATCCATCAAACAAACTTGGGTCCATTACCCAAACCTGGGTTCTCCAACTTCTCATGGCCATAACTCTCTAATCGTGAGGAGTTATGTGACATTCCACATACAACCAAAAATGACGTGCCAAGAACTATACATCTAGAATAGTTTCACTAAAAAATTCACTGAACTTCATCTCATTATTCCATAAATAATCATGGGTTCTCTAACCATACTTATAGGATAACTCAATCCGCAAAGCATCTTCCCATTAGGGATTTCACCATAAGGGGACCACTTTGGAGTTCATCTATTTGTACTTATTATCAACCATGACAAGACAATAATGAGTCATCTTTACATCAAACAAACTTGGGTCAATTACCCAAACCTTTGTGCCACAGGGCTTTCTTCAAGGGTTGACATCAATGACAACCAACCTTAATCAACAATCTCCCCCTTTAGCATTGATGGAAACAATATGATGCAATACTGAAGTAATTTCATGCAATACTGAAGTCATATCACTCATTCTCCCCCTGGAACCATGCCTCTATCCTCTGCATCTTTGTGACCATTTCTCCCCCTGGAATCATGCCTCTGTCCTCTGCACATGATAAATCTCTCCCCCTTTGTCATCAATGGAAAATGTATCTTTCCATACGGGGCTACTCCCCCTAACTGAACTGTCCTCTTTATGGTGCTTCCTCATGTACATCTAAGACATATAAGATAAACATTCAAAATAATTCATTTTGGAGTAGAAATAGCTCCGAGTCTCTGGCGAAGATACTTAAAGGCTTCCCATGGAAGTGGTTTTGTAAATATGTCTGCCACTTGTTCTTTTGTGCCCACATACTCAACTCTGATGTTCTTTTCTGGAACTTGTTCCCATAGAAAGTGATACTTGATTGGAATGTGCTTCGTCTTGGAGTGCATCACTGGGTTCTTTAAGATACTGATGACACTTGTATTATCACAATAGATTGGAATGGGCTCATCATACTCAACCTGCATATTTGTTAGAGTTTATTTCATACAAAGAACTTGTGTATAACATGTTGTTGTTGTAATATACTCTGCCTCAATTGTATATAGAGATACTGATGATTGTTTCTTGCTTATCCATGATACTAAACACTCACCCAAGTAGAACGTTGCTCCACTGGTGCTTCGTCGGTCATCAATACAACCTACCCAATCTACATCTGTGTAGGCAATAAGAGATAGATCCTTTCCTTTTGGATACCATAATCCAAACTCTTATGTTCCTTTGAGATATTTGAAAATACTCTTCACTACTAACACATGTGATTCCTTTGGTGCTGCTTGAAATCATGCCACTTGTCCAACTGCCTGCAATACATCTAGTCTGGATGCTATCACATATAGTAGGCTACCAATCATTGATTTGTATTTCCTCTAATCTGTATACTTTGAATCACCATCTTTGCTTAACTTGCAACTGGTTTGCATGGGAGTGATAACTGGTTTTCAATCTTCCATTCCAAACCTCTTTAGCATTTCTCTGATATACTTGGTTTGAGAAATAAAATTTCCTTGGTTGCTTTGACGTATCTGAAGTCCTAGAAAGAAGGATAGTTCTCCAAGTAATGACATTTCAAATTCATTCTGCATATCCTTTGCAAATTTCTGGCTTAACCTGTCATCATCACTACCAAAAATAATATCATCAACATAAACTTCAATTAATAAAATATTACCTTGACTTACCTTGATGTAGAGGTTGTTGTATGCACTTCCTTTTCTAAACCCTGCCTGCTGTAGATATTTATCCAGTCTAGAGTACCATGCTCTAAGAGCCTGTTTTATACCATACAAGGCCTTCTTGAATTTGCACACATATTCTTCATTCTCTGACAACTGAAATCCTTCTGGTTGTTCAATGTAGACTTATTCTTCAAATTCCCTATTCAAAAAAGATGATTTTATGTCCATCTGATACACTTTAATATTTTTGGAGCATGCATAAGCTAAAAAGAATTAGATTTCTTCCATTTTGGCAACTGGGGAAAATGTCTCTTCAAAGTCGATTCCTTCAAAATGTGCATATCCTTTACATACCAATCTAGCTTTGTTCCTTGTAACTTGTCCATATTTGTTCAATTTATTCCTACATTCCCACTTTTTGTCGATCACATTCTTATCCTTTGGTCTTAGAACTAATTCCCAAGTGTCATTTTTCTCTATTTGATCCAATTCTTCATCCATGGCCTTGTTCCAAAATTCATCCTTGCTGGCCTCTTCAAAATTGGTTGGTTCAATCGTAGATGTGAGTTCTAGGTGTGTTTGTTTTGGTGAATATATTATTCTTCTAGTCTCAACTCCTGCGTCTTTGCTTCCAATAATCTGATCTGAAGGATGATTCTTCTATACTCGTCTGCTAGGTGTCTTTGGAGACACTTGCTGGAATTTCTCTTTTTCTTCTGTAAAATTCTCTTCATATTCCTCTTCTACTTCCTTTTCATCTTTTGATTCTTCTTCGAAAAGCTGTTCCATTGATAAATTTTCTTCTTCCTTTGATTCTGGTCTTCCTGTTTCATCAATTGTTACGTTGATGCTTTCTACAAATTTGTTCAATCTCATATTGTAACACTTGTATGCTTTCCTTGTACTTGAGTAACCAACAAGTACTCCTTTGTCCACACGAGAGTCAAACTTTCACGTTTTTCCATCTTCTCTTTTGATGTAGCATTTTCTTCCAAAATCTCTGAAGTGCTTCACATTTGTTGGTCTTCCTTTCCATAGCTCGTAGGGAGTTTTGCCAGTGTTGTTTCTAAGCATTACTCTGTTTTGAATGTGAATTGTTGTATGTAATGCCTATGTCCAAAATATATCTGTCAATTTGGAATCCATGAGCATTGTTCGAGCCATTTCCTGTACTGTCATTTTCTTTCTTTCAACAACTCCATTTGGTTGAGGTGTCCTGGCAACAAATAATTGCCTTTTTATTCTATGACTGTTGCAGTAGTCCATAAATTCCTTTGAAGTGAACTCTCCTCCATTATCATATATCAAGTATTTGATTTTTGAATCCATTTCATTTTCAACCATTTCCTTGTAGATCTTGAAGTTTTCAAAAGCTTCTGACTTATTCTCGAGAAAGAAAACTGCGGTCATTCTTGTATAATCATCAACTAATAACATAAAGTATTTATCACCTTTTAATCCCTTTGTTGTAGTTGGTCCAACTATATTGGTATGCATAATTTTCAGTGGTCTTGTTGTTGAATATTCCTTTTATTTGAACTTGGTCTTTGTTTTCTTTCCTTGTTGACAATGCTTGCATAAAGTGTTAGTTGGTTTCATGATCTGGGGAATTTCTCTGACTGATTCTCTTTTGCTGATTTTGAAAAGGTTATCAAAATGTATGTGAACCATTCTTCTATGCCATAGCCAACTTTCATCTTCCTTTCGTATACAACACTTTCCATTTCCAATTTCACTTAATACATATATGTTGCTTGAAGTTCTCACAACTGTAGCAATCAATTTTCCTAAACCTTCTTTTCTTATCTCACACTTTTGTGAATCGAAAGTAAATTTATGACCTTGGTCACAGATTTGAATCACACTTAGAATATTATGTTTTATATCTTCTACTAGTAGAACATTTTCTGCCTTTGTATTCTTGTTCCCAATTCTGACTATGTCTTTTCCAATGATTTTGGATGAATCATCATTTTTGAAGGAGACTGATCCATCTGTTTCATTTTGTAATGTAAGACACTTGTCTCTATCACATGTCATGTGTTTTGAATGCCCAGTGTCAACATACCAATCATGTTTCTTCTACTTAGATTATAGAGCGAGTGTGCATTCTTCATTGATATATTGATCTCGCTTTCTTATCCATGTCCTTTTCTGAGGTTCATGTCTCTGACTGTTGTTATTTTGTTGCGGTTCTCTAGGAGGGACTGCCATTCTACAATATTTGTCCATCTGTCCAAAATTGTTACATTTGTAACATTCCACTTCAGTGCTCAAAGATTCAAACATGTTGTAACTTCTTCTCTATTTTTCACTAGGCCTTCTTGGATAACCCCTTTGTGTATGAATTTAAAATTTGTTTGTGTTCCTGTTGTTAGCTCTTCAATTCATATCTTTATGTCCAAAATTATTACATGAATAACATAAACCAAAAAATATAGTTTGATACCTGGGAGTTGAAGATCTTCTGAAAGGAGGTATTCTTATAAATTCTTCTTCTTCCTGAGGCCTATCTATCTATTGTTGATCCTGAAATATAAATCTTCTCGGTGGAGGAGTGTCCCTGTAATCTTCTTTGTAGATATTCCTATCCACCTTGATTGTTTCTACATAGATTTTTGGATATGTTTCTTGCTCTATTATTTTTGAGATTGATCCTTTTTCTGTCTGATTGTATCCAAGTCTAGACTTGTCACGATGAGATTTTTGACTGCTAATAATGTCATCCAAAACTTTTGCGTTGTTATGCATATTTTTCTTTTGAAGATCCTTTTTTAATGTGACAATCTCTTCTTCCAAATTTCCAATGATCTTGTCTTTTTCTTCTAGTTGTTCTTTGAGTTCTTCTTCAATTCTTTTATATTCTTCTATTTGAACCTTCAAATTTGTGATCATTTGTTCTATTTCTTGAGTGTCTTCTTTCTTGTCTAGTTCTGCTTGTAGTTTCTTGTTTTTCTTCTTTTATCTTCTGATAAATTCTATGACACACATTAATTCCTCTCGGTAGTCAACTTCTACCTCTTCAATTGCTTCTTCAACTTCTTCATATTCTTCTTCGAATTTTTCATATTATTCTCTGGAGTATTCTTTATCAGAGTCTTCTACTACCATGAATAGAACTCTTTCTATCTCACTGTCATTGACTTCATCTTTATCTGATGATGAGATGTCTTCTTTGGTGCATAAGCTTTTCTTGAAAACTTTCTTTGTGGTTATTTTTCCTTTATATGTTTGTTTGTTTTTTGAGTAACCTTCATCATTTCTCTTTTACTTATAAGGACATTTGTTAGCAAAATGACCAATACCATCACAATTAAAACAAATTAAAGGAAGCTTACCTCTATACCTACTGTCAGTTCCCTTGTTCAGTATTTTGACAAAGTTGGCCACTTCTTCGTCATCTTTCGAGACGTCATTACTGTTGTTATGTTCTTTTTTCCTTCCTTTTTTCTTTGAATTTTTGGATGCTTTGAAGGCTACTTCTTTTATATCTGGATTTTCCTGTTTAGTTCTCATTTCATATGTTGTGAATATTCCATGTAATTTGTCCATACTTATTGAGTTTAGAAATGATCTTTCTTCTAGTGCTGATATCTTAGGGTCAAATCTCATAGGAAGAGATCTTAGTACTTTTTGAACAATTACAGATTCTTTGATTTCTTCTCCCAATCCTATGATTTCATTTACTGTTTCATCAACTCATAAAAAGTAAGCTGCAATATTCTCATCTTCCTTCATCTTAAGTTGTTCGAACTGACCTCTGTAAGTTTGAAGCTTTGTTTCTTTGACTTTTGAATCGCCTTCATAAATATTTTGAAGTTTGTCCCAAATATATTTAGCAGATTTACAATGTGAAACTTTGGTGAATACCATTTCACTAAGACCACTCAGAAGTGCATTTTGGCTTTGGAATTATTCTGATCGGGTTTCATTGCTTTGTCATTTGTTAATGGAACTGCTAGTGTTGTGTATCCATCTACAATTGATTGCCAAATTTCAAATCCCTGTTCTTGTATATATGTTTTCATCCTTATGCTCCAAAATGCATATTTTTGTCCAATGAACTATGGTATTCCATTTTTATACAAGTTGTTTCTCTCCATGATCTACCTTTCAGTGGTTAAATTGATTTCTGAAGGAACTTTCTCTGATACCAATTGTTGGATTACTGAGAGGGGGGGGTGAATCAATAATAGAGAAATTTAATCGTTTTTAACCATATAATCCAAGTGTTATATCAATGTAGCATTATCATACAATAACTACAGAGTAAATAAACAATTAAAAAATGATCAATCATACACATACACAGTACACTAGTGTTTTACGTGGAAACCCAAAGCAGGAGAAAACCACATAATTCTTTCTCTTATATGTCTTGAAGAATTACATTCATTGGATGCACCAAATTCCTTTGTTTTCCAGCTACAACTGGAAGGAGGATCCAACCCCCTTGTTTCTTAGGTTACAACTTGAAGGAAGCTCTAACTCCCCTATTCTATGGCTACAAACAGAAGGAGGCTACAACCCCCTATGTTCTCCGACTACAACTAGAAGGTGGCTACAACCACCTATCCTTGCCCCATCCAACCGTCATGAAGTAGAAGTAGAATGATGGAACCATTTTCACACTATCACTGTGAGATATACCATTGTAAACCTGTACCAATAAACCTGAACCATGCATTAACCATGCATCAACCTGTACCAATAAACATCAACCATGCATCAACCTGTACCTCAATTTGTAATCAACCTGTACCAATAAACCTGAACCATGCATCAACCTGTACCTCAATCTGTAATCAACCTGTACCATAAACAAGTACATCCAACCATGTACCAAGTATGTACCAATAATATTTCAACTACACATCAATATGTACCAACATCATCAACTATAAACCTCATGTATGTGCCAACTCATCAATTACTTGTCTCAACCATGTACCCAACATGTACCTTAACCAAAATCCCTCATCAATATCATCATCCAAATATGATTTGTAACTTTGTAATAGACCTGGTGTATATTATCACATACCTAAAAACCTTCCTTAACTTTAACAACACGAGACTATCATTTTCATCAAACTTTTCTTTAGTCTCACATGACTAGTTTTGGATTAGTCAACAACCCTAACTTGAAATAATCATAACTATGTAACTATAATGAATAAAGATATGAAAATGATACACAATGTTATCAAGTTTGTTTTATGCAATTCCTCTAGGTTCCACTACTTGGAACCTCTCAGAAAAGGAGTTATAGAAAAAATGGCATACCTTGCTGAATTCTGGCTTATTCTAGAGAGCGACCTTGTAGAGCGTGCCCCACAAAAAAAATTGTTGAATGGATATAAAAATGTTACACAGAATAAAAAAATACTGTAATATAACCAAAAAATTTGGTCGTACTAAATTTGGATATGTTATGAATAAGTTATGATGTTTTTACCCAAAACACTTGTTTTAGACTAGTGTTAGGACTAGCCACAAACCCTATTTTCCACAGAGTGTAACTCCAAAAATACAACGACCCACAAGATTTTTTTTTTACCAAAGATACTTGTATATGTTTCCTCAATGGAATAGAAATTTCACGGTCTGGATCATTCTAGAATTTTTTTTTTTTTGAAAATGGTGAGGCGACCTGTAAATAACATACCTTAGAAAGCATCATCAAAAGAATTTATCTTCCCTTGAATTCCAGCCTTCTTTTCTTCATCTTTCCTCTGAAATTCAGCTTAGATATCCTTTGGTTACCTCAGTCACCTATAGATATTCAATATTTTCAAGTGTGATATAAAATGAGAGAGCCTTGCCTCTTGTTTATACTCTCCAAGTAGCTTCCTTAAAAACATCTTCTAGGTCACTTTGCCTACTTTTCTTATTTTAGGGTTAACCCACTTCTAATTTATCCATTAAATTTATTATTTAAATAATTTATTTTGTATTCAATTTGAATTATAGTACACTCATCACTTCACTTTATTATTTACCTTCTAAAATCTCTTAAACAACTTTGACTACTTTGACCTTTTGGGGCTTCTAGATGACATATGAGCATCCTCCAACTTCATAAGGCCACAAATCTCAAACCGTGAGGATTTATGTGACGTTACACATACCACTAGAAATGGCATGAAATGTAATATCCATATAGAATAGTATTACCTCTAAATATATCGAAACTCATACAATCTCAAACCATGAGGATTTATGTGACGTTACACATACCACCAAAAATGGCATGAAATGTAATATCCATATAGAATAGTATTACCTGAAAATATATCAAAACTCATACTGTTATCTATCAAACAAACTTGGGTCCATTACCCAAACCTGGGTTCTCCAACTTCTCATGGCCATAACTCTCTAACTGTGAGGAGTTATGTGACGTTCCACATACCACCGAAAATGGCATAACATGGAATATCCATATATAGTTTCATTGAAAAATTCATTGACCTTCATCTCATTTTTCCACAAATAATCATGGGTTCTCTAACCATATTTATAGGATAAATCAATCCACAAAGTCTCTTCCCATGAGGGCTTTCACCATAAGGGGACCACTTTGGAGTTCATCCATTTGTAATTATTATCAACCATGACAAGACAATAATGAGTCATATTTACATCAAACAAACTTAGGTCCATTACCCAAACCTTTGTGCCACAGGGATTTCTTCAAGGGTTGACATCAATGACAACCAACCTTAATCAACAAATAAGCTATGAAAATACATTGTTCCTTTGACATCAATCCTTTTAAATAAATGACAACATGATCCAACAAGAAGCATCGCTTTGGGGTGAGCCAAAGCGTTCAAATGCAATGGGTGGAATTGAACAAAATAAATAAAAAATGGCCAAATTTCAGACCAATTTCAAATTTTAATTTGATGAAAATGAAAATAGGAAGGTAATAAAAAATTTACCTGGAATCTTATGTAACGAGGATGCATGTTTCCACTGTTGAGAAGAAATAAAAGTTCATGGTGTTTTCCAAAATTTGGAAATGTGTGGATCTACTAGTGGAGCTGTATAACTCACTATAGAGCACTAGAAATGGGGTGGCCTTGGAAGAAGAGTGAGAAACAAAGATTTTAAGAGAATTTTGAAGCACATAATGAAGTGCAATAATGAAAAATCATTTTTTTGTTTTTATTTTTATTTTACCCTACCTTAGTGTGCCAGATGATAGGGATATGCATCGGGTCTTAATTTTCAATGACACCGAGGCACTTTGTTTGGTGTTTGTATTTTTTTATTATAATGGGTAATGGTATTCCCGAATAGTTAAACACTGGGGCACTTTGTTTGGTTCTTGCATTTTTTTTATTATAATGGGTAATGGTGTTCCTGAATAGTTCAACACCGAGGCATTATTCTATGTGTGCACTAGGTAATATGTACCTTATAGGTGCACTGGTAAGAAACCTCCATCCATCCACCTCCACTGTAAACAAAGAAGGGATAATTTGTTCAGGGAGGTTCCATAAAAGCCTCCACTACAAGTTGTTCTCCTTGTACTGTTTCTCAGTTACTATTTTATTTAAGAGTTATATTTTTTTAAGGAAGAATCTTTTTCTCTCTCTTTTCATGTTTTTCATTTCTTAAGGGTAATTGGACAATAAAGTTTCTGGACATTGTTGATTAATTTTTTCTACTATCCCTAAAGGTTATCCTTAGCACAAAATTTTTCAAAATATTTTTTTTCTTCTACATTAGATATACACAAAATATAAAACAATAAACAAACAAAAGAGTGAAACCAAACACTTTTTAAAACCATTAACCTGGAGGATTATTCCATACCAAACATGGAGGAGTCTAATTGTGCCTTGTCCTTGGGTTTAATCCTTACTATTGAGCATTGGGAATCCATCCCCCTCAACAAGGTGCACAAAAAGGTAATTTTTGGCTAGGGTTTTTCTTCTTACTATCACTATCATCGAGCTTAACCCTCCACCAACCTTCTATTCATATGCATTTTGTATGAGTGTTGTTAAGGATGTAAAAACTCTTCTTAGTTGACTCTTTTTAGAGGTCATCTTTGTCCCTTGTAGTCTATGCTCACAATCCTTAGTAACATGCATCTCAAATTTCCCTAGTCTCAAGGGATCCTCCTCCCATGGGATATATCCATAAGAATTTTGTTTCTTCTAAGCATATATTTCTCTTAGATGACAAGCCTTTGAATCCTTCCTTTGCATTGAGAAGGTTACCTATAGATTGGTTTTGAAGTTAGTCACATTTTTAGTCAATGAGGAAGATAAATATTACTAGGCCCATAGGTTGATATATATAGTCACTCAATTATAGTCAAATTTTAAACACCTACAATATTGGATCTTTGAATCTTAAGGTTCTTTTAAAAAAATTAAGTGTTGATTCACCCATGTGACATGATTGTTTATCATATAATTAATCCTCATAGATATGGATGATATGATAGATCATTCCAAAGGCCCATATTTCATGGGAAATGTGGGCCTCTTTCGCATGTTGTAGACTCCTAGATTCAGTTTTCATACAAATTCACTCTCTTCAGTCATGTTCTAGGTAAGAATCCACAGTCTGCCTCAGAATATTGGAATGTAAATTCTTTTAGTGCTATTGGAAATGATTTACAAAAATATCTTACCTTAGCAACTATTAAAGGAATATTCCAAGATATTTTACTACTTGAAGATATATGCCAATGTTAGTTTCAATAAGGGTCTCCCCAAAACAATAATATTGGAGTGTGAGGATTGTGAATATTATAGGTGGATAACTCACAAGAATGAATACCATATGAAAATAATTTAAACAAATCAAATGTAGAGACCACAATATTTACATGGTAAAACCCTTTAGTATTAAACATCCACAAAGTAGTAGAAAAACTATATTACTACTCAATAAAATAAAATCTATTAGTACAATGCTCTCTTATTTTTCATGCCAAATTAGTTGTCCTCCATGATTTTTAAATATATCATGGACATATAAGGCGAGAAGACACATACTAAATTTCCTTAATCCCAATAATACGAGCATCATTGATTCACCTAATCATAGGATGAAATGGTGACCATCAGATAAAGCACACATGAATATAGTACATTTGACCAAGTTGGCCATAAATAACCTCCTAAGGTATTGTATCTTAACACCCCCCCCTTAAGAAAAACTTGGTATAGGACAAAGCATTTACAAGATGACATAGAATAATGAAGGGGGAATTTTGCATATCTCACTTTAATGACTTTTTCCTTCACACCTAACATAGATCGAATATGAGTATACTTGGATTATGTTACAATATTTGCGAATATGTCAACAACTAGACCTTTTGTGCGACACAATTTCAAGTTGACATATTGATCATGAATAAGATGTCAAATGTAGTGCATGTGTATCTATGTGTGCTTATTATGTTGATGTTGAATTGAATGATAATCATGCTAGATGGAACTTTGAGTGTCACACCAAATAGTGGTCATATGCACCTAATGGAAACCAAAATGAAAAAGGATATGTCGAAGCTAAATTGCTTCCTTTCCTATGAAAACTATTTCTCTATACTCTTCATCAACCAAATAATAAGAAAAGTGTAACATCCCCATTATAATCCCCAATTTATTTAATGAGTAATGTAGAAATATATGTGGCTATGGCCAAGCAATGTAAATGTGAAATGTAATTCTTAGTTGTAAATAAATATAATGTAATGCCAAATGCTGGGAATGGATAGAGATGGGAGCTGATTAATCCACAAGATAGGGGGAATGTCGAGAGAGAGTCTAAGAGGGGTCCAAAGGGGAAATAATTTACGAGTATTAATTCAAATCCACAATTATGAATTTTATTATCATTTGGGGAAAACTTCTAATTTCTGGTTGAGTGTATGAGAGCCCAATTATTGAATATCTGTCATAGGGTGGGTGTGAAATTCACATCCCATGGTTATTGGAAAGCATGGGGAAGAATCAATCAACATTGGGTAGAGTGAGCAGTCAATGTTATTGGAAAAATAGAGGAAATTTGTATGGGAGGTAACATGCAATTTTGGACATGGAGTAGGGACATGTGCAATAAGAGAAAACAAAGAAGAAGAGATTGGGAGATGGAATAACAAGGCTGGGTGAATTCAGGAGCACGCTGGAGCATACTGGAGAATTTTTGGATCATTTTGGAGTTGGAAATCGAAGAGCTAGGTTATCAGGTCTGAAGAGTGAACTCTTGGGTGAGTTGCACTATATCAACAAGTGTTTTTCTATTGTTTTTATTGGTTTTTTTCCTAGTAGTGAGTTCCCTTGAGTTCCCAGCTGAGATATTCCTAGATACTTGTGCAAGAGAGACCCTGATAAATGAATGGGACTCCCTATGGATTGAGAGTAGTGATGAGGTACATTCCTTGGGTTGGAAAGGTCAAGAAGAAGAGAGTTGGAGGAAATTTAGGATAATTGTAGGAGAGAACCAGTGAGTTGTGTGATACTGAGCTATGAGGGGACTGTGAGATGCACCCTTCTTTTGTGGATTCCTAGCCCCAACTTGGGGGTGACTTGATGCAAAATATTTGGAACAACATGTCTATGGTTGGGTGGAACATCCTTCCCAGGAATTTGGTTGCATAACTATTTAAAAGATAAGTTTTTATCCATTTTTGCTGAGTTATTCCATGAATTTAATTGTTGTGCATTTACTCTGTACTATATGATAATGGTTTCATATGCTATTATAATTGTTTATCAATTACATTTATGCTTGTTTATAATGTTGTACCTACATTTAATTATGGGTATCAGAAATCTGGTTGTATATGTGAATAAATCATGGCTGGTAAGCTACAACAAATAAATTAGTAGGAAGAAATTTTGTTTTATGTGTTATTTCACAAGTAATGTTCCCTAGTTCAACTGGGGGATGTTACAAAAAGGTAGTTTTTTTGTGTATTCCCAGGTAATAGGACCTAAACCAAGAATGAATACGTAACCTACAAAAGACTTCCAATCATTAGAGTCACTAGCCAAATCAAAATATGCGAAACCAAACAAAATAGTAGAACCCCCTAAATTGTATTGTATGCCAAATTGAACTATAACTCGGATGTACCAAATTATCTAATTTTGTATTTTCCAATGCCTCTTGTGTGGATATTCACATAAAGTGAGCAATTAAATTAATGACAAAGGATATGATTAAGAGTCAAGTGCAATAAGTTTCCAACCTGTTGTCAATCTAAAGTGGCATTCACTTGAGGTGTGTAACACTTGGTTTCTTAACTCTAGAGTGTAAATGGATAAGGGATGATTCATATTCCTCCATGTGAAATACACAAAAGAGATACAAGGCGTACATAGGTTTAGAAATGAAAATCTCTTCCTTCATGTGGAAAACTTGTAAGCCAAGAAAATAGTGCAGGTGCTCTAATTCTATCATCTCAAATTGGTTCATAAGAGAATAATTCACTTGGTGGATCAAATGAATACCACTTTGAGTGTGAATTATATCACTAACATAAAAAACAAGAAACACAATTTCATCACCCACCCACTAAGTATATACATATAGGGTCAAAGTGGCATCTAGAAAATCTCAAGTAGAGTAGGAATCAATACATTTTGTTATACAAAGCCTGTATATCTTGCTTGAGTCCATAGAGAGATATATTCAACTGATATACAATATTAGAGTCACCTTGGATAAACCTATATGTAAATTCCATACAAATCTCTTCTTGTATATCCTTGTGCAAGAAAGTGAGCTTAATCTCTACTTGATGGGTCTTTATCTCCATGAAGTTATAAGTGGTAGAACAAAGTGAATGGAATCTGTCTTTTCAACCATAATTGTTTTTAATAATATTCAAATACTTTGACTTGAGAGAAGCCTTTGGTTGCTAATCAAACTTTATGCTTATCCATACTTCCATCCACTGCATAATTAGTTCTATAAACCCCCTTACATTTTACAATCTTTGTCCCTTGGAGGTGAGGGACTAAATCCCATATATAATGATACTATTCATTCATCGCTTCATCCCATTCTAGCAAACTATATTCTTCATGAAATGTTTCTCAATTTAGAGTTTATGACTCTTGTGTTATAAGAGATGAAGAACGACATTGAAAATGTGAATGAGTCTTTCAAGGAATATAAGGATCTCTACCTAAATATTCAATAGCTTCCCATGTTTGTTGAACCAATTTAGGAAGAGGTTGATCCACATGAATAGTCTTAGTAGACCCATCTAATGGAGGAAGGTGAGCAG
>ML776615.1:986906-1016354 GCA_009831015.1 Picea engelmannii
TCTAGGATAAAGTTATGATTTTTTTACCTGGAACACCTTCTTGAGACTAATCAATAGGACTAGTCAGATACCCTATCTTACACAGGGTGTATCTACAAATTTAATATGACCCAGAAGCTGAAATGTTTACCATAGATACCTTTCTAATTTTTTTAAATATCCTCCAGATTTCAGGGTTTTAAATGTTATAGAAAAAGTTTTATAGCTAAAATTCCGCAATGACTCAGTTAAGGATGATTCCAGAACCCTATCTTGCACAGGTTGTATCTCTGAGAGTATAAGGCCTCGAGATATGAATTTTGAACCCAACGTACCTTGATCTGTCTACTAAATATCCTCCAAGACGTTTCTTCTGAAACATTGTAGAAAACAAGTTATAGAAAAAATTCCAAGGTGTCTCACATGTAGCAGCGAAACCCCAAGACCTTGAGCTCTAATACCATATGTTAAGAACCAAATATCAATATAGCATAGAAAAACATCAGAAAAAGTACTCAACACCTTGAAAAAGAGATAAATTCAGATAATAAGCCTCTTCAAGGGGGAAACCTCCTTTTACCCCACTTAAATGTTCAAGTACAAGATGATTCAAAATGAAAATGTCTCCTTGGTATATATAGGAGACTAGGAGGTATAATTACAACTAATGACCTAAATTCAACATAAATAAAATAACATTACTAATATAATATTCCCCAACTAAGGGGTAATGAGCCAATATTAGGGCTTAACAACGAAGTATGGGGTTCCTCTTCATTGTCTTCATCAGAAGAAGAACTGTTAGCCATAACAAAATAAATATCACAAGAACAAGTACAAGAAGAAGAAGTTGGTATATAAGTAAAGGGAGAAGTTGGCATAGCCCCCAAGAAATTTTTTTTGGGAGGTTTTTTGCATCCGTTTTGGGTGATTTTGGCACATGGTTTTATATCCCATGTTTTTATAATTTCGGTTAAGGAATTAAGGTTGTAATCTAATTTAAGTTAATGTATTAGGGATTTTTGATGTTGTGGGATCCTATATATTGTATTGTAATAATGAGAGAGAGTATTGTGTGACTGAGAGAGGAGACTATGAAAGAGTGAAGAGGAGGTTTCATGGGATGTGCTATAGCTATTATCCCTTTATTTTTTTGGATGGAATAAAGGAAGGATTGGATGTTTCTCCATGGATGTAGCCCATATCAGGTGAACCACACATATCAATGTCTATCTTGTATTGTTTTCTTATGTGTTTTTATTTCCACATTCATATTTTATTTATTTATTTTTATTACTCCACGATCCTATTCCTAACAATTAGTACCAGATTCGAAGGTCTGTTTGGTTGATAAAATCATAGAAAAGGAGGGTTCCTGGTTTGAGTGGGAGCAATGGAAGAAGAAGGAAGGTTTAGGGTCAAGAAGTTTAATGGAAAAAAATACCATCTATGGAAAATGAAAATGGAGGGCTATCTCTATTATAAGAATATTTTCCTACCATTGGGAATAATAACAAAGAAGCCGACGTCTATGAAGGACAAATAATGTTAGGTTCTTGACATAAAGTCACTTGGAACAATACGGCTATACCTGGTACATCTATGGATTTCAACATTTCAAAAGAAAAGACAATGAAATATCTGATGAAGGCATTGGATAATTTGTATGAACAAACCTCATCCTCCAACAAGGTATTTCTTATGAAGAATTTATTTAGCATGAATATGTCAGAAGGTGGGTTTGTTAATGATGATTTAAATGAGTTTAACACAGTCACTAGTCAGTTAAGTTCTGTAGCAGTAAAATTTCATGATGAGGTTAGGGATCTTTTGATTTTGTTATCATTTCTAGAAAACAAGAATGACTTGTTCATGGATGTGAGTAATTTTTTCTCTAGTTCAAACACTTTAAATTTTGATGATGTTATTGGTGTTCTCCTTAGCGAGGAAATGTGATAGAAAAGGTGAGACATTAGGTAATTCTTTGACTATAAAGAATAGGGGAAGGCAAAGGGAGAGAGGAAATACCCTAGGTAATCATGGGAAGTATAATAAGGGTGGATCCAAATCCAAAGGGAAGATCGAGTGCTAGCATTGTGGGAAGAAAGGACACCTGAAGAAAGATTGTTGGTTTTGAAAAGGAAAACAAGGAGATGGACAATAGGAGAATATTTAGGAAGAAAATGTAATAGGTGATGTGTTGCAATATGCTTTGATCATTTCATTAGATAATAATACTGATTATTTGGTGGTAGAATCAGGGAATTCATTTCATGCCACACCCCATAGGAAATATTTTCAAGACTATGTTCAAGGTGATTTTAGTTAGGTTTATTTGGGTGATTATAAACCATGTAAAATTGATGGAAAGGGTAAGATACATATAAAATTATAAAATTTAAACCAATGGTGGTTTAAAGAGTTGAAGAAGTTCGTTATTTAAGAAACAATCTAATTTCAAGAGGAAAGTTGGATAATGAAGGCTTTACAATTAAATTTAAAAGAAATTTGTGGAAGGTCACTAAATATTCACTGACAATAGAAAAATGAGAGAAGGTAGGTACATTGTATTTATGTACCGGTAATGGTGACTTTTATATTGCTTTAGATTCTATAGGAATGGAAACAACACTATGGAATCATAGGCTCGGGAACATGAGTGAGAAGGGGATGCAAATTCTCCACTTAAGAAATTTGTTGCTAGATTTGAAGCATGTTGATTTGGATTTTTGTGGGCACTGTGTTTATGGAAAATAGAAAAGAGTCATATTTCTTAGAGTTGGGAAGAAAAAGAAGATTGAAAAGTTAGATATTATGCATACAAATGTATGGGGACTAGATCATGTATCATCTCCTGGTGGCTCTTATTATTATGTTACTTTTATTGATGATGCAGATATGAAAACTTGGGTTTATTGCGTTTGAAGAAAATATGATTTTTTTTATACTTTTAAGAAATGGAAAGCTCTTCTTTGAGAATGAGACAGGAAATAAGTTGAAGTGTCTCAGATCATATAATGAAGGCAAATACGGAAACAAGGGGTTTGGTAGTTACTATTCATACCATGGGATTTGTAGAGAGAAGATGGTTCTAGGAACACCACAAGAAAATGGTTTGTCAAAAAGGATGATTAGGAAAATCATGAAGCATACAAGGAGCACAAGATTCAATATAGGATTTCCATTAAAGTTTTGGGTAGAGGCGTTGGATACTATTGTTTACTTAATAAATAGAGGGCCTTCAAGTTCCTTGGATGGTGGAATTCCAGACGAGGCATGGACATGTAAAAAGGTAAACTACTCATTTATAAGGAATTTTGATTGTGAAGAATTTGTCCATATTGATAGAGAAAATAGAACAAAGTTGTAGGAGAAATCCAAGAAGTGTACTTTAATTGGATATGGAGTTAATGATTTTGGTTATCACTTATGGGGTTATGAAAATCACAAAATAATTAGGAGTATAGATGTGGTATACAATGAGAAGGTAATGTACAAATATCAGTTGCAGGGAAAGAAAGAGAAAAAGGAAAACACATAATACACAGTGCTTGATGAAATCACATAAAATGAAATTCCAGAGGTGCTAGAAAATAAAAAATTTCAACAAAAAAAACAACATCAGGTACCTAAAACTCCTACAAGTTTTTTTATAATATATACTAGATTAAGTAGATGCCCTGAATGGTACTCTCCTTCACTGTATTATTTATTGTTGACTGATTTTGGTGAACTAGAAAGATATGAAGAAGCAATGTAGGTAGAAACCAGAAATAAGTGGGAGCGAGGCATGAAAGAGGAGATAAATTCCTTGGTATATAACAAACTTGGGACTTGGTTTAGTTCCCTGTAGGTAAAACAACATTGCAAAATAAATGGATATACAGGTTGAAGGAAAAATATGGAGGAAAAAAGAGGCACAAGGCCAGACTTGTTGTAAAGGGGTTTGCACAGAAGAAAGGTATATATTTTGATGAAATATTTTCTCTTCTTGTTAAAATGACTTCAATTAGAACCATTTTAAGTATAGTGGTAGTGACCCAATTTGCATCTTGAATAGTTAGATGTAAAGACAACGTTTCTCCGTGGGGACTTGGAAGAAGAGATTTATATGCAGTAGCCATAGAGGTATTAGGTCAAAGGGAAGGATAAATTAGTATGTAGGTTGAAGAAGAGCTTATATGGCTTAAATAAAGCTCCAAGGTAGTGGTATTTGAAATTTGAAAGGTTTATGACAAAACACGGTTATAGTAGATGTCATTTTTACCATTGTGTTTATTTTAAGTGTATACAATGCCAACTGTATTATCTTGTTATTGTATGTATATGCCATGCTTGTTGTAGAGTCTAACATGCAGCATATCAATGCAATCAAAATAAAATTATCTAATTCATTTGTGATGAAGGATTTGAGTGTTGCAAAGAAAATGCTTAGTATGAGAGTACCAAGAGATAGGAAAAATCACAAATTAACATTGTCTCACGTTGAGTACATAGAGAAGGTGTTGGAAAGATTTAAAATTTAGGATGCAAAACCAGTTAGTATACCTCTAGCCAACCATTTCAAATTGACTAAGGAGATGTGTCCCAAGACACAAAAACAAATAGAGTACATTTCCAAGGTTTCATACTCATCCACAGTTGAAAACTTTATGTATGTGATGGTGTGCACAAGGCTATATATTGCACATGCAATGAGAGTTGTGAGAAAGCATATGAACAATCCAGATAAAGAGCACTGAAAGGAAGTAAAGTGGATTCTTAGTTATTTTAGACGTACTATTTCTTGGGCATTATGTTTTGGAGGTTCAAACATTGTTATACATGGATATGTTGATTCAAATATGGTAGGTAATATAGATAGAAGGAAGACCGAAATAGGGTATGTTTTGACTATAGGTGGAACACCAATAAGTTGGATTTTGAAATTGAAAAAGGTTGTTTTACTGTCAACAACAAAATTGGAGTATGTCATTTCTATAGAGGTTTGTAAAGAGATGATTTGGTTACAAAGGTTTATGGATAAATTGGGAAAGAAGTGAGAGAATAGTAGGTTGTACAGTGAAAACTAGAGTGCCATTCATCTTGCAAAAAACTCAACCTTCTATTCTAAGACTAAACATATACAACTTAGGTACCATTTCATATGATTAGTTTCGAAGATGGACGATTGAAGATGGAAAAGACACACACTATCCAAAATCCTATAGACATGTTAATGAAGAGATTAACTGGGGAGAAATTGAGTTCCTACTTAGTTTCAGTTGGCTTTCAAGCATGATGATGAAGATGAGAAACTTGTCAGGTCCAAAGTTGGAGCATATTCTAATTAGAGTAGTAGCGATGGATTTGTTGTGATCAATATCCAAGTGGGATATTGTTGGTTGTGGAGCTTGATTATCTTCCTGATTCACGTGTATTGCTTCAACTACATTTGGATCCCTTTTCCTAGTGGGGGTTTGTGTTTTTGGTGGTTTTGGTACATGATTTTCTGACCCATGGTTTTCTAATTCTAGTTAAGGAATTACTATTTTAATCTAATATAGGTCAATGGATTAGGGATTTTGGATGCCATGAGATCCTATATATTGTATTATAATAATGAGAGAGAGTATTATGTGACTGATAGGGGAGACTCTGAAAGAGTGAAGAGGAGGTTGCACCAGATGCATTGTAGGTGTTATCCCTTCATTTTGCTGGACAAAATAAAGGAAGGATTGGATGTTTCTCCATGGACGTAGCCCATATCAGTTGAACCACATATATTCATGTCTCTCTTGTATTATGTTATTTTGTGTTTTATTTCCACATTCATTTTGATTTGTTTTATTTTTATTGCTCTGCGATCCTATTCCTAACAAAAGTGACAACCTTTTACATCTTCATTGTAGTTGAAAAAAATACATTTGTGACTCCTAGGTTGTAAGGATTTGTGTTTCTCATAGGGAATGTGAGCCCAAGAATCATATCTAGACACCTAAAAGTTGATAACACACGACGCTTTTTTAATCTAGGCTTCTTTTGGTGTTACATTCTACATAACCTTAGTAGGAACGTGGTTCAACATGCAATTAATGATGTGAATGGTTTAATCCCAAAACGTGCCATGCATATTCCTAAACTAAGTCATGCAATTCACCATTAATTTTAAGGTCTAGTTCTTTCTCTCAACCACACTGTTTTGTTGTGGTGTATATGGGATAATGTCACACATTTGTGATCCTTCAATATAATAAAAAATAATGAACTTATTGTTATCATATTATCTCCCATTGTTTGATTTGAGTCTCTGAATTTGTTTGTATGGATTTTCAACTAGGGCCTTGAAGGCCAAGAACTTAGTGAAAAATTTAGTTTTGTACGTAAGAAATTAAACCCAAGTGTTCCTCGAAAATTCATTAAGAAAGAGTAGAAAATACTTATAGAAAAAAGGGAGAAAAAAGGTTGATGAGTACATAAGCCTCTATAAATAAGCTTCAAAGGTGTTGATTCATGCTAAGAGGAACCTTATTCAAAACTATCGCAATTATTCTTTCCAAGAACATAACCCAAATGAACACCATCATGGCAGGAAATGAGAGGAAGGTTAAGAACCATTTTGTACTTACATAACTATTGTATTGAGTGATAATGGTTGAACCTACATGTGCCAGTGTCAACCCAAATCATCTGTATGAGTGACAAAAACATAATAAAGTGAAGATGACCCAACTATTGATGTTTGTAGCATTAGAAATGTATTTCCACACGTCTAAGTGTCTAGATGTGTGAAATTCCTCCAAAGCCTTCTACCTTGAGACTTTACTTTAATTAAAGGAATTATTAAGGTAAAGTGATTTTATTAGTGAATTGAGTTTTATTTAAAGAAATTATTTAATTAACATTAGTGAATTAAATAATAGCCATTGATCTCAAGTGAGGTGAGAATTAATCTCAACCGTAAAATGTGGAGATTAGGGTTAGGTCATAACTCAATATTATAAAAGGAAGTCTAGGGTGAAGGAGGAGACGCTTGATACACATGATACATTGATACATAATAGAGAAGGACTTTCACTTAGGAGGATTGGATCACAAAGGACTATTACTTAAGGAGATATTGGATAGGTGGATAAGGAATTCCATTTAAAGGTTAGGTCAAGGAGAAGAAAGAACAAACGAAATCACAAGTTGGTTTCAATAGATTGGAGCCACAACAATAGGGTTGTGCTGTACAAAGTTCTCGTACAATATTTAAGTGTGTGTACATGAATTTCAGTGGAGACATGCATGTATACACATGTTTTGTTAAGGAAAGGTGCATACATATTGAGAAACATGAAATACTAAGGTTATACGATAGATTATGAGTTGCTAGGGTTTGTAGGCATTGCCTATAGTTTTGTGTATTTATTTGTTGACCATTATACCAGGTATGTGAGTCCTTGTAAGATTTGAAGTTATTTGAATGATAAGATTAATTGATGGAAAGAATATCTTAGTTTATTTTGTATGATATTTTTGGTTTCCTTTATTGTTTTTGCTATATTTATTTGAGTTGAATATTCCATCAGTGTATGTTGTTTTGTGAGCTGCTAATTTTATTTACATCAAGGAAATCACAAGATAATAAGATACCTAGGTTCTAGAGTAAGGGGATTTTAACATGGTACCAAAGTTGTATCTATGAGAGGAAGCCATATCTCAGATCCATAGAAGGTGATAACAGATCTATCAAACTTGCAAGGATATATTAGCATATCTATAACCAATAGTCAGAAATCAAGGATTGGATTTTAGGGGAACAAAAGTATTGAAGCAGAACTAGGGTTTTGTAGTCATATAGATTTCTATGTAGGATGTTGAAGGAATAAATGCATACATACATGGGTTTATTTGGATATAACCACATATACATTGGTTGTAGTAAGAAAAGGTGCATACATATGCAGGTTTTAGTGGTGACAAGCAGGTATAAGGATGCATAGTTTAGTGCAAGGGAAATTTCATTAGAAGGTTATTTCCTTTCATTTTATCAGGTCTAAGGGATGGCATCAACAAGTATGAGAGTTTATGACAAATTGGATGGACCATCCAACTTCCTATCTTGGAAAGAAAGAGTTACTTTAGCATTGAAGAAGTATGACCTTTGGGAGTTAGTGGACAAAGTAGTTGTTCCATTGCCATATATGACAACTTTGGAAACTCATGGGAATAAGGAGATCGAATTTGAGAGGGTTATCTTTGATTTAGTGAAATATAATATAATTCCTCACTTATATGAGAAGACGAAGACCAAAGAGACATTTGATTCCTTGGTAGGTTTATTTTAGAGCATGAACATGAATAGGAATATGGTATTAAGAAATAATATCATATCTGTGTAGATGTCTAAATCTCAAAATTTACCAAATATTTCATGAGGATCACTTAGGTAATTGGATTGAAACCATAGGGGAGAAAATGGATGATGTAGATTTCATGAATATGGCATTGAATGGTCTTCCCAAGTCCTGGGAACCATTTTTCAAGGGAATTTGTGCTCAGGAAAATCTCCCAAATTGGTTGAGGCTTTGGGATGATTTCATCATGGAAGATACTTAGGAGGATTCCAAAATCAACAAGAAGGGAATTAGTGATGATACTTTACCCTTGTCAGTAAGACAAGGAAGTGAAAAGGAAAGAGTTCCAACAAGAAGGGTAACAATGATGGAGGATCATCATATCTAGGGAAGAAGAAGGACTTGAGTAAAATCAAGTGCTTCTCATTTCATAAGAATGAACATTATTCATTTCAGTGTCTAAAGAAGAATAAGGGAAAATTAAATACACAAGAAAAAAAATTAACAAAGACGAAGCTAGATGAGATTGTATCTAAATTTGAAAAGTATTTCTCACTAGTTTCTTTCCTTTATACCAGCACAACAAAAAGAGTGCATGGTACTTGGACAATGGTGCATCTCATCATATGGAAAAAGCACGAGATTTATTTAGTAGTCTGATGGAGAAGGACTCAAATGTTCATGTGGATCTTGGTGATGATGCCAAGTATGCAGTGAAGGAAGATGGAGCAACGTTGTTCCAACTTTAGTTAAGGGGTTCATTTGATTCCCAAGATATTCTTTACATACTAGGATTGAAGAATAATTTTCTCTTAGTCTCAAATATGGAGGATAGGGTTTTTTACACTACTTTCCAAAGAGGCAAAGTACTCATACCTCCATATAAATCTATCCCAGACACATGAGTGGATGTTGGGGTTCGAGAGGGAACTTTATAGAGGTTACAAGGAAAACTTGTTCAGGATTTGGTACACGACAATGAAAAGTTGTGTGAGCTGTGGAAAAGGAGGTTAGGAAACCTACATTATAGATCATTTTCAATTATAAGGGGGATTGTTACAGGTCTTCTAAAGTTCAACATTGAGCAGTAGGGAGTGTGGAGAGGGTGTGCACTTGGAAAGAATGACAAGGATACTTTTCCAAGCAATGATAGTAGTTCCAAGGGGACCTTTTATATTGTACATTCATATGTGAGTGGGATGATTTCGGTAGCATCAATGTAGGAAGCGCCATACTATGTGGCATTTATTGATTATTTTTCTAGGAAAATCTGAATCTTCTTTATGAAGACCAAGGGAACCATATAGGAAAGAAGATTGAGTTGTTGAGGTTAGATAATGGGGGAGAGTGCACCTCAAATGACTTCAAGGATTTCTGCAAGGAGGTAGGGATCAAGAGGGAGATGATAGTTTCATACAAATCTCAACAAAATGGGGTTGTGGAGAGAAGGAAATGGTTCATCATCATTTCTTCCAAGGCTATGATACATGGCTAGGAGTTTCCTATGTTTCTTTGGGAAGAGGCATATACCACGACAATATATGTGTAGAACGAGAGTCCTCACGAGATATTGGGGGACAAGACTCTTAATGAGGCATTATAAGGGTATTTATGGGGCATAAATGCCATTCAACAGTAAGGGGTACTCCTTGGTACATGGTCTCAATTAGAATATGCATTGTTTGGTTGAGGAGACCCATCCATATTTTGGCCCAACTGCCATTATTGGTTATGAGGGGGATGGTTGGATGATTTATGAATGCATATGTAGATTAAGACTATCTAATTTCATAAATGCAATCTAATCTATCCTATCCTAGCTAGGAGAAAACTTTCATAACAAAATGTATCGTTGAAATGAAACTAATCTCTGCAAATAACTTCACTCAGATAACAATTATGAAGAAGAAAATCTAGACAATAGTTGCATACAAATATATAACCAGAATAGTCTAAATCACATTATCACATTATCACATACATTAGCAACTCATATTCTCACGACATAAACGTAAGAAAGAATAATAGAGTTTTGATAAAAATAACAGTTGCTTAAGAAAATTCTATAGGCAACAATATATTCTTACAACACATGTAAATAGTAGACAGTATAATGAAAATGGTTCACAACAAATAACAATTTACATAAGTTCTTCTCTCCATCAAAATTTGTCCTCGGGGCTTCTCAATAATAGTTAACACAATATATTTTCTCCAAAGTAGTTTAGGGAATATACAATTCTTGAAGAGCCCCTTTAAAATGGGTTTCTTGATTTATTTACACAATATTTGATAACTCCTAAAAATGTCTTCTTGACTTCCACAAGAAGAGGTTATAAAATACCTTTCAACTTTTTACACTGTTTATTGACATGTGTGATAATGGGGACAAAACTGAGGGTAGTTGGAAAAATACGAAATGGAATACAGTTGTCAACAAATTCAAATTTTCTATTTCATCTTATTCAAGTACACTTGTCTCTAATGTAAGATGTCCAAATATTGAGGTGGTCGTAGAGTGATATGACCTTGCAGTATGAGAGTTCCTTGAGGGAAGCTTCATTTACAACTGTGTTATTAGTGAGGTTCCTCATATATTTTTCCAAGGTAGCCATGAATGCTTGAATCATGGTGTGTACTTTGGTGGGTTGTATGAGGTGGTTCTCCATTAGCTCCATTGTCACCTTCATTGAAGATTTAGTTATATCCCACCTATGACTTGTGCTTTGCTGGATATTTTCGAGGATTTGTTCCATTTTGAGGGTGTTTCCAAGATCTTCGATGGGAGGGAGATGACACTTATGTATCAGAACTTGTGTGTTTTTTTTTAAGTTGAGTACATATTAATAGAGATATGGTCATCTAATTTTTTTCTCTCTAACTAGCTTGCTAACACTGATCAAGCAAAGTGTAATCACTTTTTATTTATATCTATGTGGGGCGAGGAAGTTTGGCTGAAGTGACTGGGTTTTTAGCGATCCATCTGTTGATTTCAACTAAAAATTCATGCATGGTGACAAGCTGGATATTCTTGAATTGCACTCATCTGTATTGTTCCATTATGGTGGTTTCCACCTACTGAAAGATGTGCAAGTGGGAATACATGTCCATGATGGCCACCTCTAGCTCTATCTTGACTTTCTCTCCACATGCCTTAAACTCTTTTAGGATTCCTTCATCTACACCTTAATTTTCATGCATGTGGTTGGCGTGCAAAAAATGAATTCATACAAAGGAGCTAATAAGTGATCACATATCTTGTGGTATTCCATCATGTACTTGTGTTCCTAGAGAACCTTGTAATAAATGTGTATGGATAGGTCTGTCCATTTCCATGCCCAACCCATATTAGGATATTGGTGAGACACTCTCATAATATCCAATAGATATGATGACATGTAAAAATTTGGAAACATCCATGGCTTAGTCTCCTTAATAGTTGTGATAGACTCTGCCAATCTTGTTGATAGGGTATCAACCCAGTTGAATGTTGACCCTTCATATGCATAGTAATAAATCAATGGCATCAAGGACACAGTAAATGCATAATCATCTTTCTCTCCATACAATCCGCAAAGAATTGCCACCATATATTGGTAGGGAATTCTTAGTGCAATGGTTGGATACTCACTAGATGGCCTATGCTTGAAGGATTTGTTTGGCTTGTACCATATCTTGAACATGCCTTTTTATTTGTGATTGAAGCCACTAAGGAGTTCCTCATCTAACTTCCAGGTTCCATTTTCTAGATGATAATATTTTTCCAGAATGGTTGGCTGGAACAAAGATATGAGATATCCCCTATAATTGAGTATGTATCTATTTTCCAAGTACACATGCTTGATAATCCATGCAATTCCATCTGCACAAGGGAGAACTACATGAATACCTACCACCCTATGTAGTCTTGAACTAAAAATATTCTTGAATGTTTGGAGTTTTTCTCGATCATCAAATTCCATTTGAAATGTCTGTCTTTTGAAAAATTGAAATACCTCTCCTCATTTGAGTGGGTATCCTCCTTTCTCTATGAGTCTTGATGTGTCATCATACACCGCTCCTAGGGAATCAAGATATTCCTCATGCCCGCTTCTGCTTCCAAAATCGTATGTGGAAGGTGCCTTTCTTATTGTCTTCTTTCACAGTGACATCTCTGAATCTAAAACACATAGTTATAATTAGCATAAAAACCATGCGAGAGAATAAACATGAAAACATTAGTCCCTATAAGCATAGAAGAAATGAGCATTTGAGCATTGAATGAACATTGAAAACAAATATGTCCATGCAAACCTCTGTGTTAGGTACCTAAAGAATCACTTGTGTCAATGTTGGGAGGGAGATCATCATATGAGGATGATAGGATGATCAAAGACATTATCAAGGTTGGAGGGAGCTAGGCTTAGATTGAGAAGGAAACCAAGTGGATCAAAGGAGTTGATTTTAACTCATTCGATGAAGAAATTTTAGGGTTGGATCAATTCATGGGAACTCCTTTGGTGTGCACTAGATTATATCGTAAGAACCTTGCCAATTTGAGTTAAAGGAGTTATTGTTAATTAAACTGGTGAGTAGAACATAATATCAGAGTAGTTGATGCTAACTCTTTCAGGATGCGCACTAGGATTGGAGTAAATATGACTAAGCTCACAGGTCACGCTGACAAAGTTGGTGTAAAATTCGTCAGTTACAATTGGAATGGTTCATGGAAAGCTCATCGGTCACATCAACGTATTTCATGGTTCTAGAATGGTCAAAAAGTGTTAGTAGCAAGGTTGACGGTTATATTGGTGGAGTTGGTATCAACATTGTTAATAGACCAGGGGAAATTTTGTTAACTTTTCCAATGGGTTGAGAATGGATACTAGAGGAGTTTGGATACTAGAGAATGGATACAAGAATGTTGTATTTGCCACGCTTTTTCATCGCTATAGCGATGAGGAATGTAGGTTTAAAATAAATAAATAAATTATGTGACGAGGAATGTAGGTTTTAAAAAAAAATAAAAATTGTGTGACGAGGAATGTAGGTTTAAAATAAATAAATAAATTGTGTGACAAGACCACAAGGAAAATTAGGATGGAAAGAATTGGATGAACAAGGTATGGGTAAAAAAAGTGAAGGGTTCTATTAATATTGAAGAATACTTGGATGAAAGGAAGTTTGAGGTAGATGAAGGAAATTTGGATTCCAAGCCTAGAGAAAAAAAATTATGGAGATGAATTTCATGAAAGAGGTGAAGAAACGTTTTATACATCACTTCTCCCATTACAAATTTCTCCAAAGGATACATAAATGGAGATCCATGAGGCAAGGCTTAAAGCATGTTCGCAACAAAGTATGCTAAGACAGGGCCTAGATTAATTTCCTTTTCAGTTAGAAAATATATAAATTCATTAATAAAAAGTCCATGTTCTGGTTCTAAGGTCAATAAAGGTGGTTTAGATGTAGAAAACCCTAATCTTGTTGGTACTTTAGAATGAGAGTTTGGTGTGTAATCCAATTATGAACATGGTGCTTGAGGAAGGATAAAGTTTCCAGATATCACTTTCTCTCGTTTTTATAGATAATTTAATTCTAGAGTTCACTTTATTTCTAAAGAGTCTATATCTTTGTAGGAAGGGATTCTTTTTGAATAAGAGTTCAGAGGAGGCGATCTATTTTTAGAAACCATTGAGTCCTTATATTGATTTACAAAAAGAAGTTATGTTTTGATAGTTTAATGATTTAAGGTTTTGGAAGGTTGATAATAGGGCTTGAAAAGGAAAATATTATTTGTAACTTTTGTATGCTTTGATGCAAAAAATAAGGCTTAGGAAGGCCTTGGATGAGTGTAATAAGTAGATGTCGAACAGGTCTGGAATTTTCACATAGAAAAGAAAAGTCTTTAAGAATAAGAGAGGGACATAAAGGGTAGACAATGTATATTTTGATTTCATCTTTGTAATATCAAATACAATATTTTTTAATGAAACAAAAAAGGTTTAAGTATCAACATCCTCTAAAGAGGATATGATTTGCAAACTACTGAAGCTATGCCTCTAGATAGTTCATCAAAAAACTATTGTGAACATATTTTAGCATAAAAGATTAGGACACTATTGTTATTTATAGTGTTAGTGTGTGAAAAAATTCTCATTCGCCTCCATTTTTTATTGAGTATTATGTGCATAAATAAAAGGGACATACACGGAAAATTATTTAACTCAACAATAAACAAATAATGCGCATAATTTAATTGAAAAAAAAAAACTCAATCGAGGAAATCTCCAACAAATATGCTCTCTTTATTTTTTATTTTTGTAATGTTTATGCTATATTGATAACTAAAAATGTCACTGTTGTATTCATACAACAAGAGTTTAGTCATATTCTTTAATACTTTATTTTTCTAATTGTTTCTCAATCTCATAAGTATATGGTGAAAGTCTTAGATCCTATGGTGTTTTTTATGAGCCAATTTTCTTTCTCTTACAAAGGCACATTAATATTGTCTTACAAATTAATTAGATAATAAGATGCAAAAAATAAATATTCAAACTAAGGTAATGTGAGGAATTGGTTTAATATTGGAAGCCTTTTAAGGAGATAATGGACCACATGCAAAGTGTTCAGAAAGGATATCACTACCCACAATAGAAGGAATGCTCTAGAAGAGTCTATAATTGATTGTGGGGATGTTTCGAAGGAAATTTCAAGTAATGAAATTTGGTCTAAATGCTACTTTTGAACCATTTAAAGATGATCATAGCTTCAAATCATGACATGGAGCAGGAAATGAAATGGATGGGCACTGCAAAACATATAGAAAACATACCTTGTGATAGAAATGATTGAAAATCAAGACCTTTATTTAGGGAAATTGATCATTATCTACATGATATATCCACAAACCATATAGTGTGTCCTATGTCCCTCTTTTGCACATGCAAATGTAAAATAGGCACCCAATTATTAATTACTACTAGAATAAAACCAATGGGATAACTAGACTATAAAAAAAACGTCAAAACCATTACCTTATCAATGTACTCTAGCTAGGTCCATTAGCCCATACAACTTGATAAGAGTTGTCCAGGAGTTGCATTTCCATTGCCAAGACCTGCAAAAATCATCAAAGACAAATTTTTTATGAGTAAATAATATATAAAAAAATAAAAAAACATTTAAACATGTACAAGACTCTAGAAATACTAAAGTGGAATACCTTAATGATCTTCTCTTTGTTTTGAGAATAGGTTATTCTCTACTGAACAAGGCCAACCACATGAAAATGGAAGCTCATATGGCCCCTCCCCCCCTCACATCGCTCTGAATTCCCCATACCCAATAAATGATTTCTTTTACATAGAAAACATATAAACATTCATGCATAAGTAGGAAAGTCATCAAAACATATAAACATATAAAAATTCATGCATAAGGAGGTAAGTGATATAAACATTCATTCATATTAATAATGATAATCATCAAAATACAAGTCATAAATTTATACAATCAACTTTTGTTTTTGTTTTTGTTTTTTTTCTCATAAAACCCACGAGAAAGATATCATCATCCTCATATGGAAATGTATTTCTTGAACCCCGTCCTTGTGTTGATTATGTTTCCATGCCCTTAGACACCATACTTCTAGTACGTCGATGAGTAGGGCATGGAGGCAGCTGCAAATGGGCGTCAGCTGCAACAACGAAAACAATCATATTGATATGCTAAAATATTATTGAAATAACTATTTCATTAGTTCGAATAACATTACAATATTTCTTTTTACCTTTCTGTCTAGTCGTGACAACTGGTGTGCTCATTGCTTGCATCGTTTGTTCCTCTTGCAGTTCACCCTCACAAGCTACATGCTCTTCCATTGAAAGAATAAAATTTATAAGGACACATAAGCAAATAAATATCTATAATCATAATATATACTTCTAATTTTAAAGCATGCATACTTGAATGGCTAGTCTTCTCCCTAATATCATGCGACAGACGCTTCCCACTATCAACTGGTAGTTGTTGAGTATCGATACCCTCACTGCTTTGGTTTCACTCCTGGTTAAAAGAAACATAAACATTTAGTTATTGTTCATATAATCAATCATGAATAGATTTTACAAGTATACTACAATGATGGCCTTATTGATTTTATTTACATGCATTTGCATCATTGGGGATATTGGCGTCTGCCCCAAGATTTTTCGATATTCAACCACACTTTGAAAACCAAGCTTTAGGTCTTCCTTGGTGGCATCAGATTTCAATGTATTTACCTACGATGCATAACATCATTAAAATTGATTGTAATAAAACAATTATTTGTTCACTATTGTTAAATAAATAATCGCCACAATTAATCATTTAATTCTTACTATTCATGCTCTTAGTTTTCTGTAGCCACCCTGGCCCAATTTATGTTGCCTGTGATTTTCCACTCCAGCCTTTGTTTCTTTGGAAGTGTTGGGAAACCTATGAAAATTTTTAAATATGTTAGATGTCTTAATTGTAATTTAAAACAAAAAAAAAACAAAATTGAGCATATTTTACTGAAAATATGATATGTGTTGTACCTTTCTTTACCAGGTCGTGGTTATTTTCCTTGTCTTTTTAGAAAATTATCCTTTGCATCCTCTATCAGTGCCTTCCATTCTTTCTCTGAAACCATGGGAGGGAGCTCATACTTGAGGTTTTCTTCCAATTTTTTCCTATATATGGCCCTAGTAGATTTCAAACTCTCTCCAGCTAACTGGGTGACTAAATTTTTTGTTTAATGTATTTCCAAACAAGTTTACCATATGGCTTATCAATTCATCTTTCAAATTTATATCTTGGCCATTCCACCTTGTACGAATGGTGGGGACAAAAAGATCTAATTCCTTGTCATTCAAGTTCCTATATAATACATTATTTCCTGCAAAAATGTTATGATCATTGATTTAAAATAATTGGTACATATGTGTGTTTCAATTACATCATAAAAATCAATCAATTAATTAATAAATACATGCAATATTTTGTATATTTATTGGAACACATGTTTCATCCAACAAAATGGTGAGATCTAGTGTTCCCATGATTTTCACCCTTGCTACTCCAGGATAAGCATCCTCACAATTGACAATTAGTTGATATCCAACATCATGTGGAGTCCCAGTGTCTATATGGCCCTTCTCGAGCATGTCATGTTGTTCAAAATCAATATCCTCATCAATTTGTTCAAGGGAAACCTCAGGAGAGTAAAAAATACTCATTGGTATGTTATGTCGACCTTGTGATGCAGGAGCATCTCCCACATCAAGAGAGCCAGCGTGGAAGCGGAGAACAGCTGGATGAGCCAACACCAATTTTGAAAAACACTTTGGAAATGATGTGCCATAATATTTAATGAATCCATTTATGAAGGAGCACCTTTGTATATTGTATTGGACCTTGAGCAGATAGCTCTCATCCTTAAGTAGATAGGAGGCATTTAATCTAGTTAATGCAAGTAGGTAGAAACTGAATTCTTAGATTAGACAGTTTTAGATAGGAGGAGGAAAAACGGATATAGACACCCTCATTGTACATTGCAACATTATTGAATTCAGAAGCAGGAAGAGCACATGAGAATTGCAGAGAACTGTGTGAAGAACACCCATGTACAGATACTTGAATTAATAGAAGAGATTGATTCAATTTCATGGTTTTGTGTTGTTCTTTGTGTATTTGATGTTGATATTCTCATGAATGTTTGATTTCTGTTATACATTTTATTTTATATGCTGTGTATATGATTTCATGGTTGAATTGAAGTCTGAGAAGGTGAAGGAATGAGTTTCAATTGTTTCTCTATTTGAGCCAGAGAATTCCTGCAAGGAGTGCAGTCGAATTGTCTGCAAGGAGTGCATTGACAGAAAGGTTCAAATAGGGATAACTTTTTTTATCATTCATCCCAAAGGTGCAGTTGGGTATAGGAGTTGTGCAAGGATTGCGCAGGCCAGGTAAAGCTTCAGGGTTATGAACTTGAGAAAACCGTTGAAAGACTGCTGCTGCAGGCGTGCGCAGAGTCGAAGAGTTTCAACACTTAGATGTTTGTTTAAGGTGTTTCCACAAGGAGTGCATGTAAGGGATTCCTAAAGGACTTGAGAGTCGTGGGAAATCTCAAGAGGCATAGAAACTTGAGTAATTACCAAGGGAGCGTAGATAAGTTGTACCGGGGAGGATTGCAAGGAGTGTCACAAGTTACGCATAAGTGGACGGGTTCTGCAAAGGAACACTTAGCCATTTCGTGGATTATGAAAGGAAGAAAGGGCGGTCGAAATCCTCCAAGGAGATTTCGCGAAGTTTCGAGCCCTGTTAGATCTTGCGAAGGTGCAAGAAGGTTACGAAGAGAATGTCAAAAGGTATAAATCTTAGGAGGGGCAGAGCCATTGATCAAGACCATGAGGTTCGTTGGATCCACACGCATATCGTGGATCGGGGTTTCGTAAGTCGAAGCTCCAAATTATTGCATCAGAAATCGCGATATTATGATACGCGATATCTTGACAACCAAAGGATAGTGCATGGGGCCATAGGAAGCGAGTGGAGGATAGGTGGCACGTGTATCAAAGTTCAGGG
This sequence comes from Picea engelmannii, assembly GCA_009831015.1. Classification (NCBI taxonomy): domain Eukaryota; kingdom Viridiplantae; phylum Streptophyta; class Pinopsida; order Pinales; family Pinaceae; genus Picea; species Picea engelmannii. The sequence continues at coordinate 1,005,800 of ML776615.1, forward strand.
AAAGGAAAGACCCAAAACCATTGACATCAGTATTCGCTATCCCGTGAAATCCAAAATCCCAACGAGGTGACGGGATCATTGCAAAGTCAACTCGTGAGCACATCGGAGTTTCGGTGCATCGGGACTCGGGGATCGGAAAATCGAGTTGCTCGACACCGCGGGTGCCGAGATCCCGATAAAGAAAATCCCGACAAAGCAAAGGAGGAAGTCAACAGTTGACCAAGTATCGGGTTTTGTGGATTCGTAAACCCAAAGGTCGACCACTGAACTCGTGAAGTCACGAGTTTCGATTTCCTGATAAGTAAAGGGAGGGAAGTCGCGTGAGGAGCTCTGTGGGTGCAGATTTCCTGACAGGGAAATAGAAGAACCTTGGATTTCTTCAGGCCGTGAGAAGAAGAAGATTCTGTGAGCGGGCGTGCCTGCGGGTACGGCTACGTCAGTCTGGTATCAGAGCAAGAATATTTCTTTTCTTTCTGTAGCAAAGGAGAATTCACCATGCCACTGAGAAGAGAAAGAAAGTCACCTGATCTAGAGGATAGGGAGGTGCGAAGAAGAGGCAAGAAGATAGCTAATCCAGAAATGGAGAGACAAATGCGTGATCTACGAGTGAGACTCGAAGACATGGAGATAGCGCAAATATGCACAGTTAGTGCAGGGGATCTCAGTGATTCCGATAGTGAAATAGAGGTAGAACGTGAGGAGGAAGTTGCAACCGAAGATGCATCAAATGAGCGTTTGATCAGAGCTATTGCACGGATGGGTGCAAGAGAAAAAATGGACATTCCAGTTTACAAGGGAAATCTGGATGCAGAGGAGCTACTAGATTGGATTAGAGCTCTAGATACTTACTTCAACTACGAAGATGTCGAAGAAGATAAGAAAGTCAAGCATGCAATTACACGCTTGAAGGGACATGCAGCATTGTGGTGGGATGAGCTACAAGCTGATAGGTGCTACAAGGGCAAGCAAAAAATTAAAAGTTGGGATCGAATGAATGCGAAGATGAAAGCGAAGGTCATCCCCAGGGATTATCAAATTACTCTTTTCAGGAGGATGCAGAACCTGAGACAGAAGCTGATGACAGTGAAGGAATACACTGAGGAATTCTACAGACTGAACATCAGGGCAGGTCATCGGGAGAGTGATGATGAAAAAGTTTTCAGATATATGAATGGCATAAGATACGATATCCAAGATGAGATGAGCATGGTAACCATTCGAACGGTGGAAGATGCTTACCAGATGGCTTTGAAAGCTGAGGATAAGCTGAGCCGAAAACAGAGTCAGAGGGGGCGAGGCAGAAGTCAGCCCAGAGGAAAATCAATTGCCCAGGACAAATACCAGAATCCCAAGGAGGAGTGGAAGAAACCTCAGACTCATACTGAGAGAGGTGGAACCTCACAGAGGGGGCCATATGTTGAACATAGAGGGTAGCATAATGAACAAAGAGGAGATTATGCTGACAACAACACTTTTCCTTGTACCAGAGGTAGAGGAAGAGGAAGGGGCGGAGTAATCACATGCTTCACATGTGGAAAGAATGGGCACAAGTCTTACGAGTGTCCAGAGAAAAATAAGGACATCGAAGAAGCTCACATCACTGAAGCACAGAGGTGGGATGTTGAGGCCGAAGACATAGAAGGTGGAAGATCTCTTATGATGTGAAAAGTCCTTTTGATGCCCGAGAAGGAGGTGGAAGGTTCAGTCCAAAGGAACAGACTTTTCAGGACTGCTTGCAAGACCAAGGACAGGGTATGCAAGGTCATTGTTGACAGTGGTAGCACGGATAATCTCATTTCAACCAAGATGGTAGAGAAGTTGGAGCTGGAGATGACTGATCATCCAAGCCCATACAGAGTTTAGTGGCTACAAAAGGGACACTAGGTAATTGTTACTAAACAATGCTTGGTTGAATTCAAGATAGGTGGATATAATGATAATATCTTATGTGATGTTATTCCCATGGATGTTTGTCATTTATTGCTAGGTAGACCATGGCAATATGATAGAAATGTGATTCATGAAGGGAGAATGAACACATATACCCTAGAGAAGAATGGGAGAACCCATATGTTTCTTTTGATAAAGGATAAGGAGGTGAAGCCAGAAGTAAGAAACACAGTACTTCTCATGAGTGGGAAGGAACTTCTTACAAAGGTCAAGAAGAAGGAAGATCCACAATTCTTTGTGGTCAGGAAACCAAGGATTGTTCTAACTAGTACAAGAGTGGATGATTTACCGGATGAAGTTCAGGAACTGCTGGAAGAGTTCATTGACATTATAGTGGACAAACTACCTCGTTCGTTGCCACCAATGAGGAGTGTGAGTCATCACATTGATCTTATACCAGGAGCTAGTTTTCCAAACATATCCACGTACAGATTGACACCGCAAGAGAATGAGGAGGTTAAAAGGAAAGTCCAGGAGTTATTGGACAAAGGTTTGGTCAGGGAAAGCTTGAGTCCATGTGCTATTCCAACAGTACTCAGTCCGAAGAAAGACGGAGGCTGGAGGATGTGTACTGACTCAAGGGCGATTAATAAAATAAACATCAGGTACAGGTTTCCATTGCCGAGAATGGATGATTTGATGGATTTCTTGAGTGGGGCAAGGTACTTTTCGAAGATTGACTTGAAAAAGTGGATATCACCAAATTTGCATGAGGGAAGGCGATGAATGGAAGACAACATTCAAGACAAATGAAGTTTTGTATGAATGGATTTTTATGTCATTTGGCTTAACAAATGCACCAAGTACCTTTATGAGGTTGATGAACGAAGTCTTGAGGGATTTCATCGGGAAATTTGTCATCGTATATTTAGATGATATACTGATTTACAGTAAATTAGTGGCAAAACACTTGAAGCATTTGGCTATAGTGATGAAGAGACTACAACAGGAGAAGCTATTGATTAACATGAAGAAATCTTCATTTATGAAGACAAAGCTCATTTATTTGGGTTTTGTTATTTCGAAAAATGAGTTGAAGATGGATCCGGATAAGGTATAAGTGATCAAGAATTGGCCATCACCGAGGAATGTATTCGAGGTGAGAAGTTTTCATGGTTTGGCTAGTTTCTACCAGAAATTCATCAGGGATTTCAGTGGAATTAGCGCAGCGATGATGGATACAGTGAAGAATCGGCATAAGTATTTTCACTGGACAGTAGAGGCTGAGAAAATATTCAATCTTTTGAAGTGAAAGATCATGGAACAACATGTGTTGGTGTTGTTGGATTTCCTGAAGACATTTAAGGTGAAATGTGATGCAAGCGGATTTGACATAGGAGCGGTCTTGAGTCAGGAAGACAGGCCGATTACATATTTCAGTGAGAATATGCATGAGGCAAAGGTGAAATACTCCACATATGACAAGGAATTTTATGCCATCATCCAGGCACTGAAAAAATGGAGGCATTACTTGATCCCAGAAGAATTTGTTTTGTATAGTGATAACCACGCATTACAGTTTGTGACTCAACAAGAGAAGTTGAATCAGAGACATGTAAAATGGGTAGAGTATATGCAGAATTTCACATTTGTGATTAAACACATTTCTAGTACTGCTAACAAAGTGGTTGATGCTTTGAGCAGGAAGTGTTTGTTATTGCAGGAGTTCTGAGTCAAAACGTTGGGTTTTGATGATCTTAGGGACATGTACGCAGGTGATGCAGATTTTGCAGAAGTGTATGAGGCAGCTGAGAATCCAGTTCTCAGAGATAGAAGCCCTTGGATAGGATATATGATCCAGGAAGGATTGTTGTTCAGAGGCAATCAACTGTGTATTCCAAAATGCTCCACGAGGGAGAACTTGTTAAAGGAGAAACACAGTGGTGGATTAGCAGGACACTTTGGCCATGACGAAACATTCGCGAAGTTGAATGAGTCATATTTTTGGCTAGGAATGCGAGAAGATGTCAAAAGATTCATTAACAGATGTCGAATTTTCCAACATTCGAAGGGGAGGAAGCAGAATGCAGGTTTTTATCAGCCATTGCCCATACCAAAGAGACCGTGGGAGGCGATTAGCATGGATTTTGTATTGGCTTTGCCAAGGACACAAAGAGGTGTTGATTCAATCTTTGTGGTAGTGGATAGATTTTCTAAGATCCCATGCCAGAAAACCAGCGATGCGACTCACATCACAAATCTTTTCTTCAAAGAGGTCATTCGACTTGATGGGTTTCCGAAAAGCATAGTTTCGGACAGAGACACAAAATTCATAGGGCATTTTTGGAGGACCTTATGGAAGAAGCTAGGAACTAATTTGATGTTTAGTTCTTCTTATCATCCTCAGACGGATGGACAGATGGAAGTGGTGAACAGAAGTCTAGGATATTTTCTTAGAAGCTTGGTGACAGAGCACCACAGTCAGTGGGACAATATATTGCCACATGCATAGTTTGCATACAACGACTCAGTAAATCGGAGCACCGGGAAGAGTCCATTTTAGATTGTGTATGGGATGCAGCTGAGAGGATTTTCTGAACTGAGGGATTCAGAGAAGACTTCTACCAACAGTGCTAGTGCAGAAGAATTCACTGAGGTGATGAAAGAACTTCACAGCAGCATGAAGGAGCGGTTGCTGAAATCAAGCCAGGAGTACAAAAGCAGGGCAGATCAGCATCGGAGACAACTTCGATTTGAAGTTGGTTATCTGGTTCTGGAACATTTAAGGAAGGAAAGGTTCCCGAGGGGAACATACAATAAGATAAATATGAAGAAAATCGGACCATGCAAGGTCTTGAGAAAATTCGGGGAAAATGCTTATGAGATCGAATTACCAGATGATATAGGAATATCTTCGATATTCAATGTCGCAGATTTATACCCATACAGGGCTAGAGAAGCAGAGAATGGAACAAAGGAGCCAATGATCCAGTGGATGAAACAGATGCCAGTTTCTGAGAGACTGCAGATGGAGTGTGTACTGGATAAGAGAGTGGGTAAGAAGACCAGGAGGAAAGAATACTATGAGTATCTGGTCAAGTGGAAGGGCCATCTAGTTGAAGATGCCATCTGGGAGACTGAAGCAGAAATACAAAAGCATGGACAGACTGTGTAGGAGCTCATGGATAGGAGCCCATGAAATTTTTCAAGCAAGGGAGTATGATGCAGGAGCATCTCTCACATCAAGAGAGCCAGTGCAGAAGTGGAGGACAGCTGGATGAGCCAGCACCAATTTTGAAAAACACTTTGGAAATGATGCACCAAAATCTTTAATGAAGCCATTTATGAAGGAGCACCTTTGTATATTGTATTGGACCTTGAGCGGATATCTCTCGTCCTTAGGTAGATAGGAGGCATTTAATCTAATTAATGAAAGTAGGTAGAAATTGAATTCTTAGATTAGACAGTTTTAGATAGGAGGAGGAAAAACGGATATAGACACCCTCATTGTACATTGCAACATTATTGAATTTAGAATCAAGAAGAGCACAGGAGAATTGCAGAGAACTATGTGAAGAACACCCATGTACAGATACTTGAATTAATAGAAGAGATTGATTCAATTTCATGGTTTTGTGTTGTTCTCTGTGTATTTGATGTTGATATGCTCATGAATGTTTGCTTTGTGTTATACATTTGCTTTTATATGCTTTGTATATGATTTCATGGTGGAATTGAAGTCTGAGAAGGTGAAGGAATGAGTTTCAATTGCTTCTCTATTTGAGCCAAAGAATCCCTGCAAGGAGTGCAGTCAAATTGTCCACAAGGAGTGCATTGACAGAGGGGTTCAAATAGGGATAACTTTTGTTCTCATTCATCCCAAAGGTGCAGTTGGGTATAGGAGTCATGCAAGGAGTGCGCAGGCCAGGTAAAGCTTTAGGGTTATGAACCTGAGCAAACCGCTGAAAGACTGCTGCTGCAGGTGTGTGTAGAGTCGAAGAGTTTCAACAATTAGACGTTTGTTGAAGGTGTTGCCACAAGGAGTGAGTGTAAGGGCTTCCTAAAGGATTTGAGAGTCGTGGGAAAGCTCAAGAGGCATAGAACCTCGAGTAATTACCAAGGGAGGGTAGATAATTTGTACCCGAAAGGATTGCAAGGAGTGTCGCAAGTTACGCACAAGTGGACAGGTTCCGCAAAGGAATACTTAGCCATTTCGTGGATTATGAAAGGAAGAACGGGCGGTCGAAATCCTCCGAGGAGATTTCACGAAGTTCCAAGGCTTGTTAGATCTTGTGAAGTTGAAAGAAGGTTACAATGAGAGCGTCAAAAGGTCTAAAGCTCAGGAGGGGCAGAACCATTGATCAGGACCACAAGGGTCGTTGGATCCACACGCATATCGTGGATCGGGGTTTCGTAAGTCGAAGCTCCAAATTATTGCATCAGAAATCGCGATATTGCGATACGCGATATCCCAACAGCCAAAGGATATTGCATGGGGCCACAAGAAGTGAGTGGAGGATAGGTGGCACGTGTATCGAATTTCGAGGAAAGGAAAGTCTTGAAACCATTGACATCAGGATTCGCGATCCCGCAAAATCTGAAATCCCAATGAGGTGACGGGATCGTTGAAAAGTCAACCCGTGAGCACATCATAGTTTCGGTGCATCGGGACTTGGGGATCATAAAATCGAGTTGCTCGACACTGCGGGTGACGAGATCCCGATAAAGAAAATCTCGACAAAGCAAAGGAGGAAGTCAATGGTTGACCATGTATCGGGTTTCGTGGATTCGTAAACCCAAAGGTCGACCACTGAACTCGCGAAGTCACGAGTTCCTATTTCTCGATAATTAATGGGAGGGAAGTCACGTGAGGAGGTTTGTGAGTGTGGATTTCCCGATAGGGAAATAGAAGAACCTTGGAGTTCTTCGGGCCGTGAGAAGAAGAAGATCCTGTGAGCGGGCGTGCCTGCGGGTACGACTGTGTCACGCTGTGGCCACATTGGAGCATCACTACTACCAATAACGGTATCTGTAGGTTTTCCACTCTCGAGTTTTAAAAACTCCTACAAAAGGAATACTTAAATTTATCATATCATATAAAAAATATAAAGTTAAAAATCATAAACGAATATATGTCATAGCTGATAAAATTATGTAAAGATGCCACTTACCCCATAAGAATGTATTTGAGCTTTCAACTCATTAATTCTTGTGTTGATATTCTCCATCATAGGTATTGTACTAATCAAACCAAGTAATTCTATTTTTTCCCTTTTCAGTGCCTACTATTTCCGTTGGGTTTTTCGAATAAAATATTTCTTCCTCAAACACTTCATCATCCACATCGAGTGTGGACTACAAACATCAAACAATAAAATTAAAGAAATTAACTTTAACATTAAATAAATTTAGTTATTGTAATCAAATTTAGTTACTATTATACACTAACACTAACCTGATGCGACACCTGATGTGGCATTGCGGGTGACTTCCCATGGTCACCCTGCCACAATACATTAATCAACAAAATTAATGAAATTAATTTTAACATTAAATAAATTTAGTTATTGTAATAAAATTTAGTTACTATTACACTAACACTTACCTGATGTGGCAGCTGACGTGACATTGAGAGTGAATTCCCACAATCAACCTGGACTGATATACCCCTAGGTGACTTCCCATGGTCACCCTACCACAACAGATTAATCAATACAATTAATGAAATTAATTTTAACATTAAATAAATTTAGTTATTGTAATCATATTTAGTTACTATTAACATTTACCTCATGCAGCACAGTGAGTGACCTTTCCACAGTCACCTTGGATGGATGTAGCTGCAGGTGACTTTCCATGGTCTCCTTGAGACAATAAATCAATCAATAAAATTTATGATAATAATTGTAACATTAAAAAAATTAGATATTGTAATGATATTTACGTTTACCTTAGACATAGAAGATAAATGATCTATTGTATGTCGAGGACCAACCCCCTAGCATAATATAATAAGCATGTTATCATATGGAAATATTGAGCTCATAATCACATAAAATATTGAATGTTAACAACTATTATATAATATAAAAAAATTGTTTCTATTACATAGATGTTTACCTGACTAGGCCATGGATTCCGACCACAATCACTCGACCGAAACACAAGAAGAAAGACATATTCAAATTTAAAACTACAAAATTAAACATGTTTAATAAATGTCATCAATGAAAAAAAAAATTAGTGAATTACTATTACACTGATGTTTAACTTAGGGACATATGCTACAAGATGTGTTGTATGATGACCGACCCCCTGCCACAGTATAATAAACATGATATCATTTTGAAATATTGACCTCATAAGCATGGAAATATTTACCTCATAAGTAGATCCCATTTCTGGGCTCAACCAACATATTCCCTTTATAATATTCTAATTTGCAGGCTCTTTTTTCTAAAACACGTCGCATGATATAAGGACCGTTCCACATGGGGTTGAAATTGCCTTCCCCCAATGGTTCTTTGGCTTGGTCATACAAGAGGACCAAGTCACCCTCAATGTAATATTGAGGATATATAGACCTATCAATATAATAGACCTTAACATGTCATTTATTCACTTCGACGGTCGTAAAGGCATCTCGATGTTGCTCATCTAGGTGCTCTAGCTGTACAAGGCGTTCTTCAAGATCAGAAGTGTCTGGTAGGAGCTTAAATTCCAGTGTAAGGGAATGGATTTCACATTCAATTGGAAGGATCAACTCCACATGGTGTACTCACTGAAAAGGAGAAAAAATGGTGGAAGTCTTAATCGAGGTTCTATATCCCCAAAGTGCAAGGTAAAGCATAAAATTCCAGTCATATTTGCACCGACTGATAATTTTTTGCAAAATGGTCTTGAGAGATTTGTTCAAAACCCCTAATTGTCCATTTTCTTAGGGATAATAAGGGGAAGAATGACCATGCTTAAAACCCAGTTTTGATGCTAACTCTTTCATCATTTCGTTCTGAAAGTGACTGCCATGATGAGTCACAATCTCCCTTGGGATTCCGAACCGGGATATAATTTTATTGAACATGAAAAATGTTTTAGTCTTACGATAAAATTTAATAGTAGGAATGGCCTCTACCCATTTAGTGAAGTAGTATACAACCACGATAATATGTTGATGCCCCCCAGTCAAAGCTGGGTTGCAATCCATAAAATCCACCCCCCACTTGTTGAAGGGACCGATAGTAATGACTAGGTGAAGAGGGGCTAGATGCAAGTGCATTTTCTGAGCGAACACTTGGTAAGGGTGAAAATTATTGACCACTTCGACGAAATATTTAAAAAATTTTGGCCAAAAATAACTAGCTTGCAATATTTTTTGGGCTGTCACAAGCCCAGATAGATGAGCACGGAAAACCCCACTGTGACAGTCATTAAGAACGAACTCAACCTCTTTGTGAGTCAAGAAACGATGCAATAAATTATCTACACTTCGATGATACAAAGTATCACTGATGACAAGGTAGTTTTTAGCTTGATGAAATATGCACTGTCGATCGTCTCTCGACAGATGCTGAGAGAAATTCAAGGTTTGAAGATAGATAAAAAGGTCTCCATACTAGGGGTTCGAATATGATATAAGGAAAATGTGTTCATATGAGAATGAATCTTCATGAATGATGTCCTCATCCAGTCAAGGGAAGTCTGATATTAACTCAACAAAAACTAGTGATTTCTTAGATTTCACAGAAGCAAAATTGAGGTAAAACTCTTGCAAAATGACAATCCACTTATTGTATTTCCCCCCTATGATAAACCTAGTAATGACACATTGAAATGGATTGACATCAACAACTACGATAGTTTTTGCAAAGAAATATATAGTGTCGTAATCTTTGAACTGCGTGCACAAAAACCAAGTATAACTTCTCAACGTGAGAGTGCTTAAGTTCAGGGCTGACTAAGTTTTGACTAAGGTAGTAGAAAATGTGCTCATGGAGCTCATTGTAATCTTGAACCAAAACCATACCAACTATCCCTTCATACACGACGATATAAAACAAGTAATCTCTACTATAGTTCGAAGGTTTCAACAGAGGTGTCGATACCAAGGCTTTCTTAAGAGCATCAAAAGATTTATGGGATCACTCATCCCATATAAAAAGAGTGTCCTTATTCAAGAGACACATGAAACACTTAGTTATATTGGCATAGCTTACTATAAAACAACATAATAAGTTATATTTTCCCTATAAACCTTGAAGCTGATAGATGTTGTGCAGGGGAGGAAATTGAAGTATTTCCTCGACCGTCATAGGATCCACCAATATCCCATGCTCAGAGACTAAGAATCCTAAAAGGAGACCAGACTTAACGAAAAACATGCACTTGTGAGCATTTAAATGGATGTGATAAATATGAAATCTCTCAAATACAAGTAGAAGGTGAGTAGAATTATCTATTCTCTTGTGAGAGTGATCCGAAAAAGATCTTTTAATGACTATGGTTGAGTTTTTTTAATTTGCATATGTTAATTAACCATTTGAGAAGCTTAATGAAAGAATGAGGAAATAAGAGGAATTATGATAGCCATATACACATATGCAGATCTGAAATGAAGTAATAAACAACAAACCATAACAAGAGAATTGATAACGGAGTTCGGCACAAC
>ML776615.1:1021090-1085770 GCA_009831015.1 Picea engelmannii
ACTTTCATTTTGAGCCTTTTTTAGCCCTGTCAGGCTCCTGGATCCAATTCTGGATCAAAGAGTGAGCAACAAGATTGTCAAGATAACCTTCGACAATGTGCTTGAGATCGTGCAAAGAGAAAGTCATGGCTCGTTGGAAGGTTTCTCTGACATTTTTAATTCTGAAATAAATTTTATTGTATTCAAAAGTACCCCAAGGACAAATAAATTTTGTATTATGTTGATCCTCGGGTTTGATCTGAATTTGATTGTACTCTGAAAATCCATCCATAAAATAAAAAACCTCTCTTCCCACACACTCATCGAGAATCTGATCAATGAAAGGTGTTAGGAAGTTGTCTTTAGGATAAGCCTTATTCATGTCTCAAAAATCCATACACACACGGATGGTTCCTTGTTTCTTATTCACGAGAAAAGGTTTGGATACCCATTCAATCATGGGAACTGGGTAGATGAAACCAACATTAAGTAGTTTCTCTACTTCTGTCTTAATAGTAGGGGATTTCCTGGGATTAACAACTCTAAGTCATTGTTGAACAAGCTTAGCATTCATATAGGTTTTAATCTCATGTTTGACAATGTGAGGGTCAATTCCTGGAATCTCTTCATATGACAAAGTGAATACATCAAGAAATTATTTGAAGATATAGATGTAGATCTGAATTTCTTCAGGTGAACAATATGCACTGATATACACATTTTCAACTTTGCCAAGAGTTTGAGATATGTCGATCGTGATGGTAGGATAAATACTCACCATGTTTCCTTTGGCATAAATTCCATGTGTATCTAGTGGAACCACGACGTGACCGACCATCTCACTCAAGGTAGATCTAAAATTTTCTTGTTCGATTCTAACAAGATCTGGGAGGAAGTAAGAGTGATGATGCATATCATCCCATGGACTATCAAGACCATTCATGACCTCTAAGATGGATTCATCCGAGGGTAAAGTATCATTGAAGAAATTATGTGAGAAATACAATGAGGTGGCCCATATGGGCTGGAGAACAGGATCCTCCTCGTCCGTCTGTGAGGAGACAGGATCTGGGTCAGCAATAGAGTCAAGAAAAACCTGATACGCTATCTCTACTACTGACAGTGGAATTTCCATTACAATATGTGAATGACCTTCACGGGACATGGTCGAGGAAGGTAGAGTCCAAGTATTTTTGAAATACAAAGTGTGGAAAGGAATGAACCTCATTGATGAAGAATACCTACTAGAAATGGCGTAGATGTGATGAACTGGTGCCATGAAATCAAAAGTACCCATGAGGGAGGAATACATTTCGATACTAATATCCTTAATTGTCGACTGAGAATTGTCGATCACAGGGATCGAAGTTCCAATTGATGCATATGGACTAGCATTCACAAAGGATAATTGATCGATCGTCATGATTTTCCCTTCGTGAGGAAATCATAAAGTACAAAAAATAGACAATATGACTGCAGTCATAGCATAAGTCCAATTACATCCAAGTAATAAGTTATAGTCAAGGGGCACATCAACCACCTCGACATCCACCTTCATTGTTTTTGCACCTAATTGGACTGGAAAGGTAGGAAGAATGTTGTGGGGATAGAAATAACAACCATCAAATGTGGTCAACATAGTCAAAGATTAAGATAGGGTTGGAGAGCCAATGGCTTTCCAATAGGTTAGGGACTTCACACATGTCACAATGCCTTCATCAATAACAATACGTTTGATGGTATACTTTGAGTAATCCACATGTATTTGAAAGGCCACATGGTAAGGAAGGCAATGCTTCACATATGTGACATAAAACTTGATAACCTTAGAGACACATGGGTCTAGAGATCCTAAAGTAGATAACAAGGCATTCCTCTATGAAGGACATGTCTGGAGCACCTCCAAAGCCGACATTGCACAAGGGGTTTGACCCAGATCTTTGACAATCAAATAATTCTGGGAAACTCTAGCATTAGGGTTGTGGTTAGAGAGTTTTGGTACTCCTTTCAGAATATGAGGCAAAGGATCTGGCTTTTCAATCTACAAGGGTGTTTCCGGAGGAGGGGGAGACTCTAGGCTTGGAACATTCTGTGAAGAACAGTAATCACATGATGGAGTGGATACATTAATCTGAGACTTGACCATATTTACACATAGACAATCACCTTCATGCATTGGTGGGTTTTGATTCCCATTCGGTGCATTTCTAGCATTAGAGGAGCTCGAGGTCATGTGATTATTATGTAGAAAATGATTAGTTATAACAACGAGAGGTTGATATAAGAGCCTCGCGACTTCCTCAAATTTGGGGCATAATTGGGTAAGGTGATCATATGTACAAAGCTTACAAGGAAACTTCACCTTTTTCTTTTATTTATTTCCCTCACCAACATTGTTATTCGATCTATCATTGTTAAAGTTGTCCTTGGGTTTATTATTATTATTATTCCTCCCACCCTTACGATTTTTACCACATCCTTTCCTTCTATTCCCTCTTGGTTGTTGGTTACCATTTCAGTTAGACGATGACTGTACATAATGCACATCCACCGATTGAGTGGGAGTGGAGGACACAGATGAATATTTTCCTGCTACAACTTGGCTTAGAGACAAATCCTTTAATTGGTTCATCACCAAGTCTATAGAATTAGCAATTACAGAGCCAATAATTCCATCAGCATGAGGCCTGAGATTTTGTCTAGGTTCATAATTTGACCTTGGTGCATCAGGAAGAATTTCGTATAGCATCCCAGATTGAGCGTATATGATATCCAATTGCTGGGATTTAAAAATATCTTCCTCTTTAGATGTTACCCCAGATGTATAAACATCCTTCTAAATATAATGAAATAGGGATTTAAGAAACCATTCCAACAAGAACTCTAGAGGAATGTAGGATTTGATCAACCTCTTCCTTCTACGCAACTCTTGGATGTGTTTCGAGATATGGGTGGCTTTTTCCTGGAGGAGGGCCGAAAAAATTTCTATGTTGGCATCGTAACGAACCCACAACTGGAATTGGTTGAGAAAGACTAACAACATCTGATTAAAATTTTTGTATGTCCCCCCTGGTAGCTCAATGTACCATTTCATTGCAACCCCCATGACGGTGCATTGAAACAATATCAAATGAATATAATTTCCATTAAGGGAATTAGAAGAGCACCAAATATGAAAAGTAGTGACGTGATCACCAGGATCCTCACCAATATTTCCCTCAAATTTTAAAATATTTGAAGGAATCTTGGTGGGAAAAGGGGGGCATGACAGATCATGACTCACCGGGTCATTAATTAATCTTGACAAGTCTAGAAAATTAAGCATGGATATAAAAGGGAGTTGGGGTTGTGTCATCTAACCCCATGCTCCTGGGAAAGATTGATGCTGAGGGATTGCAGCCCGTCCAAGGTTCTGGTATGCACCATGGCCTTGTTTGAGATTGTAATACCCCCCTCCAAACTGATTCATAAGAGGTTCAGTGGGAACCATTCCTATAGTAATTTTATAATGAGGGTTGTAAACATTTCCCCCAGTTAGAGTGGCTCCAAGATGGGGGTTTCTGATCCGAAAAGATCCTTTAAACACTATGGTTGAGTTTTAAAAGATGAGTTAAACAACCATTTAGGAATTTGATGAAAGAGGAAGAATTAAATATGTAACATGACAACCATAATGGAATATATAGATCTGAAAATAAGCACAAGAATCAACAAACTATAACAACAAAATTTGATAACGAAGTTTGTCAATATCGCCTACGTCTCCGAGCCTTTGTCTCAATGGGTGAGGCTTTCTTATTTCTCTTCAAAGCTTAGAAAGTACATCATAAAAGTGTCAAATGGATTAAAAATTGATCTGGTTGTGTTCTACTAGATCTCAAGAACCCATCACAATTGACGACACTGAAAACAGATGAATGAAGCTCTCATAAATGGCTTGCAAAGTTGCTCTCCTCAATGGATTCCCTGCATAAAAATGGCTTTGACTGACAAATTACTCAACATTTACCTGTTTTGAACCTCCTCGAGTATTCCAAGAACCTATGGTTCATATAGGCTTGAATTTGGCAACAAACTCCCAACTTCCCCCTAAGATATGACCTCAAAAAGAGATCCAAATCCTCTAATAATGGAAAAAATCTTCCAAAAATGGCTTAAAATCGATTAAAAATCTTATAATATAGTTGAAAACCCAGAAATTGGAAAATATAGGGTGCAACCCCCAAAATACAGGTGCCCTCCATGTGGCCCTGGGCTGGCTAGCGCTGGTGCTTAGCCCCCAAACTTTGACCCTTGGTCGCATGTGTGGCCATGTGCCCACAACGCTGAACTCCACACGCCCATTTTGGTTGTTAGCCCCTGGTTTCTAGTGCTTGTTCACGCCCTTGGTCGATGGGATAGCCCTATCGACCAAGCTCTATCCCCATAAGTCTGCATGAAAGATTGAATTCTAGGTCATATGGTATATGCCGACGCGATCGGGGGCTAGGCTCCAATGGGTATCCGACCAACAAAATACAAATGGGGTCATATGGTAACGGTTCCATGTAAACAAATGCACCAGGGTTGGGGCTAGGCCCCAACCCTTTAATCCACCCAACAAAGAACTATTGTAATTCAAATATAACATTTAGCCTTTATTTTACAAGGAACACCGAGGGTGGGCTGGTAGCCCAACCCTGCCAAGTCACTCCACCCAGACCGGAGGTCACAGGTTTGACTCTCGTAGAGCCCATAAATTTTTTTCCAATCGCCGACCCATGGAGGGGTGCCACATGGCATCATAAAACTTTCCCACTAACTTCCACATGTCATGCAATGATTCATCCACCTATCAAAACATGCCCATGTCAGCATGCCAAATCACTACTACATCATTGTACAACCATACAACCTGTACAATTAGCTACCACGTCATCATTGTATGGATTGTATAGAATGTACAAACATCAAAATTTTGCATGTTTGGAAAAACAAACAAATCGCGATATATTTCGCATATAGTGTCTGTTTGAGCCCGTTCAAGTTGTGTTGGGTTTGTAACCATGAGGCCTACACACATGTCCGTTTTGAAGCAATTTTGAGTACTTTTATTTTTAAGCCTTCTTGGACCCATTTTGGTTCCTAGATCCATTTTGGATCATTCCTCCCCACTAACCTTTTGGTCCCCCAAAAGGATACTAACCAGTCATCAAGTGAGGGATACGCCACCCCACTTTTTCTATGTCTTTAAACTTTGTCCTATGCACCTGTCTCAACAATATCAACTGTAAAAAAACCATGACATATGACAACATATTGTTAGCCACTTGTACTATGTCACATCTTACTGAAGCCACTATCATCCATGTTGACAAAATTACTAATGATAACATCATAAATATGACTGCAAATGAGCTAATATGTTTGTAATACTTGCACAAAATTAGCTTATCTTGAATCAAAGTATGATTGAACTTACATTCTACAATCATATCATGTTCTTTCTTAAGATCAATTACTTGATTTGGCACAATTATAGGTGTGTTTCTTGCATGAGCTTCCTTCCTTAATTGTTCTATTGTTTGAAGAGATTGATTTTCTTTTGAGTGATGAGCATGTACAACATATTATTTTCCTTCTTTGATTAAGTGAGATTGATTATGTTCCCTATAGAATATTTCTTTACGATCATACAAATAAGGACTTCCTAAGACCATTCCACATTCATTGAGTGGCACCACATCACATGTTACCTCTTCCACAAACTTAGATGAAATTTCAAAATTTAATGTGCATTGCTTTGTTATGTGCAATTTATGGTTGTTTCTTATCCATTTAAGTGAGTAAGGCTTATGATGCATCTGAGTGTTTAATCCCAATTGTTTAACCACTTCCTCTAAATCAAGTTAGATTGAGATTCACTATATATCAATGTGTCGACCTTAGTATGCCTCATTACGACCCTTATGTGAAACAATTTACTTCTAGAATAAAATCCATCACCAATTTTACTTGTCAAACCAACCACTGAGATTTTAGATTCATCACCCAAATCCAATCCCAAGTTTGTTGGTCATGTTGTTGTTGCAACCTTTTGCCTCCCTTTCCTTTCTTTGAACCACTTTGATCTCTTCTTGGGATGCAATTTCCAACAATGGTCATCATCATGCCCTTCTTTCTTGCAATTTTTGCAAGAGAGCTTATCTTCCTTTCTTGCCATTGAATTTGTTTTCTTGCCATTCCACTTCCTTCTGTCCTCTTTTCTTAAAGACAATTCCTCGGATACACCAACTCTTGTTTTCCCTGCCTCAATGTTTGTTGCTTGAAAAAAAAGCTCATCAATATTAGTAGGTCCAAACATAAATACGATGTTACGAATATGTGTAGGTAACCTCCTATATACTTCAAAAGAGTTTCTTGGGTATGTAACAAAATGTCTAACATTAATGCCATTTTATGAAATCCATCTATGTATTCTTGCATTGTTTGTCCCTTTCTTAGTTTAAGACCTTTCCATTCAAAAAAATCCTTCTCTTTATAACCCAAATGATATAATTGATTTCTAAGTGCAGAAACCAAAACTTTCCATGATGGAAATACATTACCCACTTGTTGTGTGCCATTTTGCAACTTGCTTTGCCACTAGATGAGTGTTGTTCCTGCAAGTCAAAGCGATGCCAACTTGATTTGAGTTTCTTCATCCTTGATTTGTTGCACACTGCAATAAAACTCCATCTGTATGACCCATTTATCAAGCCTCTCTACATTGACTTCACCATCATGCGTGGGTAATTCAAATTTCACATCCAGCTTAAGTAAAGGAATATCTTGTTTATGTTTGTGGGAATGTTTTCTTGCAGTGGATTTGGAACTTGAAGAAGAAGAATAAGAAGTTGATGGAGAAGAAGGAGGTGAAGGAGGAGTTTGAGGAGGATCCTCTCCCTCTTCACTTTTGACCTTTGAAGATTCACCTAGAATCGATCTCTTCCAATCCAAGTAATCATCATATAGAACCTTCACCATCTCTGACATGGTGAAGAAAGTATTTCAAAACTCTTTCTCCTCATGAGAAAGTCCCTCTTCCGATGCCATATTCTCACTTTAAGAAGTTCTCTTTATCTATCCAATCTTAGGATTATCTTCAAAAAGCTCATCTTCACCATGATTCAAATTTTCCCTGGTAATCATTCAAGCTCAAACACCAACTGTATACTAGCTCTTATACCACTTGATCCGAAAAGTTCCTTTCAAGACTATGGTTGAGTTTTAAAACATGAGTTAAATAACCATTTAGGAATTTGATGAAATAAGAATAATTAAAGATGTAACATGAAATCCATAATGAAATGTACATATTTGTAAATAAGCTCAAGAATCAACAAACCATAATAACAAAAGTTGATAACGAATTTCGACAATATCGCCTACATCTTCGGGCCTTTGTCTTAGTGGGTGAGGATTTCTTATTTCTCTTCAAAGCTTCAAAATTAGATCATAAAGTTCCAAATGGATTAAAAACTAATGTCGCTATGTTCTACTAGATCTCAAGAACCCATCACAATCAACGACACTGAAAACGGATGAACGAAGCTCTGAGAAATGGCCTGCAAAGTTTCTCTCCTCAATCGCTTCCCTGGATAAAAAAGGATTTGACTAACAATTTCCTCAACATTTACCTATTCTAAAACTCCCCAAGGATTCCAAGAAACTATGGTTTATATAGGCTTGAAGTTGGCAACAAACTCCCAACTTCCTTCAAAGATCTGTCTTAAAAAAGACCTCCAGATCCTCCAATAATGGCCAAAATCTCCCAAAACTAGCTTAAAATCCAGTTAAAATATTATAATATAGTTGAAAACCCACAAATTGGAAAATATAGGGTGAAAACCCCAAAATCTGGGCTTCTAGTCATATGGCCTCCCTCCATGTGGCCCTGGGATGGCTGGTGTTAGTCCTTAGCCCCCAAACTTCAGCCCTTGGTCGCATGTGTGACCATGTTCCCACAACATTGAACTCCATGCACCCATTTTGGTTGTTAGCCCTTGGTTTCTAGTGCTTGGTCATGCCCTTGGTCAGCGAGATAGCGTGACTGACCAAGCACTATCCCCATAAGTCAGTGTGAAAGATTGAAGTCCAAGTCATATGGTATATGCTAAGATGCTCGAGGGCCAGGATCCAACGGGTATTCGCATGTGCCAAAATACAAATGGGGTCATATGGTAATAGTTCCATGTAAATGAATGCACCGAGGGTTGGGGATAGGCCCCAACCCTTTAATCCATCCAACTAAGAACTATTGCAATTCAAATATAACATTTAACCCTTAGTTTACAAGGAACATCGAGGGCGGGCTGGTAGCCCATCCCTGCCAAGTCACTCCACCCGGACCAAAGGTCACGTGTTCGAATCCCATAGAGTCCATAAAAAATTTCCAACCATCAACCCATGTAGGGTTGCCATGTGGAAACCCAAGACTGGGCCATGTGGCACCATAACACTTGCCCACTAACTGCCACAAGTCATACAATGATTCATCCACCTGTCAACACCTGTCCATGTCAACATGAAAAATCATTGCCATGTCACTATATGACCATACGACATGTATAGTCAGCTACCACATCAGTACTGTATGGACTGTACAGTCATCAAAATTTTGTCTGTTTGAAAAAACAAATAGATCACGATATCTTTCATATATGGTGTTCGTTTGATCCCATTCAAGTTACGTTGGGTTCGTAATGATGAGGCATACATGCATGTTTGTTTTGAAGAAATTTTGAGAACTTTGATTGTTAGGCCTTCCTGGACCCATTTTGGTTCCTGGATTCATTTTGGATCAGTTTCCCATGGTGTGAAAATGAATCCCTCCGGGTGGAAATCCAGAGGATGGAGGTGGATTTATCGTACCAAACGTATTGGTCAGAATTGGTGTGGAGGATGAAGGTGTGAAGGATGGAACATAGGCAGTAGCTTGTCTGCCTGGTTGATTACTCCATCCAGGAACATTAATGATAGGATTAGACGCAAGAGGAAACGAAGTTTGGATTCCAAGAAAAGGATTCATTTGGGGAATATGAGCTCCACCAAATGAGAGTGGGATATAAGGAGGAGCCATTCCCCCAGGTCCAAAACTATGATTAGTATTATTCGCTGGAATGGAAGATGAAATTTTCGATGTCATATTCGACATACCAAAAGAGAAAGGGTTAGAGACCAAAGGAATGGACTGATAATTATATCTAGGCGTACCAAAAAGAGACCCAAAAGGATTATTTACTATGGGTTGTATAGCAGCCACATGCAGGATAGGAGTAAGGGCAGGAACCTTCGATACCATAATCGTAGTGGTTGAAGGAGTCGAAAGAGTCCCATTAACTAAGGTAGGCATGGGAGTTTAATGTATCCCAATATCTTTCTGACTCAACTTAGTACTCATACTTGTATAATCACAAGTCTGTTAGGTGGAGGTGTGTGTACCACGTTTAATAACTTTGTTCATTTTACAAGGCAAAGACTCAAGATGCGGTGGTAACTTCAACAAACGACGAGACCTGCGAGGAAGCTGGTCTGGCTCCATGATGAATGAAACCTTGAGATATAAAAACAATTCCTAAGGCAAACTAAAAATCAAAGAACACACCAAAATAAACAAAAAGGCCAAATGAACACAAACATGATATAGTAGCTGAAAAAGGTGCCTCCCTCACTAGAGTAGGTATGCCTTTCCCAAGAGGGGCTTGAGACTCCCTTCAAAATATCATAGGCATCCAAATCATTTATAAGGGACCTTGTGGGCTTAATAAAGTAGTCGATCAGATCCCCTTGGAGAGGTAATCCTCCATAAAGGTTGTGTGATGTCCGACCCTTATCTGACTCAGGGTACCTGCAGAATAACCCCTGTAAGTAACCTATGTGGTTACCTATGTCAAGAAAGTAAATCCACCATGATATAACCAATGCGTAGGAGAATAGTCGTAACTCAGGTCCACTGTATGGGCAGGGTAACAAAGCCCAAAATATTGAAAGCACCACCTCTCACAAAGGTAAAGGTACTAGCAAGACCCCCATATATGAATAGATCCCTAGAAATATCTCTGATGCTAAGAAGGTATTAGAGGACTATCTCTTAAACCAAATTCACGCAACCTCGTGCTTAACTCTGGTGTGAGCGGAGCATCCTAATATCACTAATTACACAATGGATTTCACCACTCCCTTAGTCAGAGACATATGTTGAGTTTAATAGCCTTGGAGAAGTTTACTCACAAAATCCTATTCCAAGGCTCTATATCCTATGCTTGTTTGTGTACTCTAAAAAATGAAATCGTTTCTAACCAATTTTAATTAATCATCGTTACTTTTAATGGTTTTGTTTACTCAAAAGATGTAGCTGTGACACTAATGATGTTTTGAATCAACATATAAAAGAAATGAATATGAACATAAAGCTATGTCCTAAATTTCAATTCTCAAAAGATGATAATATTTTCAAAATGAAACTTTCAATTTAACTCTGTAATTTCAAAAAGATGCAATATTTCCATATATATCAAGATCAATACTAAACAACCCAAAAGAGAAAATGCCAAAATGAAAAATGTATATATATATTTTTTGTATTTTCAATATAAAGAAATGAAAATGAAAGGAATGAATAACATTTGATATATAGACCCTACTGCAAGAAAAAATAGACAAGACCAGTAGGATATCAATAAGAAAACACTCCGCCCAGGATGCAAGGACAACTAATGAAAAAGATGATGAGAAGAAAAAACCACTTGAAAATTCAACTGAAGAAAGGTTTTCTATCACTCTGCAGGCACTCAATAGTTATGACAAAGACCCAAGAAAACTCAACAACCATCAAAACTCACCCAAAAAACACCAAACTCAACAATTAAGCAAAAAAGGTTGATGTACGGGGCTATTTAAAAAAGACCCGTGTATGTACACACCCTATAGAAAGACAACTCATGTATGTATGCGTATG
The DNA here is from genome assembly GCA_009831015.1 of Picea engelmannii. Taxonomy (NCBI): domain Eukaryota; kingdom Viridiplantae; phylum Streptophyta; class Pinopsida; order Pinales; family Pinaceae; genus Picea; species Picea engelmannii. The sequence goes on from ML776615.1 coordinate 1,032,048, forward strand.
TCAAGGGAAAAACCACATATATGTATTAAAATGATGTCAGGGTAAGGATAAGGCCAAGAAACTCAGATTCAAAGTAAAAAAAGGTTGTCAAGCAATCCAACAACAAGGAAACTCAGGAAAACAAAGAGAAATCATAGGAGAAAAACACTCCAAACCCCCAAAAATAAGATTCATTCCCTAGTATGGTCGTTGATTATGTTATGAGGAAAATCATTCTATGGCATGGGGTAAACCACAATTGATGAAATGACTGCAGAAATCATCTATAATTCCAAGTATGCTATATAAATGAAAATATGATAACTAGACAAGATAAAGATCCTACCTCATCCGGACGTTTGATGAAGACCACCGTTGAGCACTTGACTCAAATATTTATACCTGCAACTTGTCTTCAACAACCAATATACACAATCATATGGCGATAATATATACCGTTAGCACATATAATAGCATAATCCGTCAACATTCATAACAAATATGCCCATGGAATAACAATTCAAATATTTCCAAGATATTAATTCGATGAGAAAAGAGTATTTCTATTAAAATATGATCAACAAAAGTGTATGAGTGACAAACTTCTATGTCGACACGTCTCAGAACCGATAAACTAAGTCCCTTCCAGCTAGGCCTCCACCACTTAAATCCTCCACCAAAGGCAAGCTCATATAAGAGAGACAAGGAGGTTCTCAATTAAAGAGGGAAGAGCTTGGGGGATAAACAATGTGTTCAGACTTTAAAGGACAAAGGGATGCAGACTGAATATGAAGTGAATAATTTCTCCAGAGTAACTTTTCTCTCAAAAGTTGAATTCTCTCCTCAACTTCCATGATTTGTATATGGATCAATTAATAGCCTTCAAATGGAATTGAAGGTCTGATTCAGAACGTTTTTAGTATATGGAAGGTCAAGGATCATGAATCTCATGACATGACATGGAAACTCATTTTTGTTTTTTTAATTTTGAGCACCAAACCCGATGTACGTGGGTTGTAGTAGTGCAACCTGCATATACACATGTTGTTTAATTATTAGGGCGCATATGTGTGGAAAAAAATGAATTTTTAGCTCTGGGAAGTGCAAAAGGGGACTTCAAGTCTACAAAGGGAAATGGAAAAGTCCTTCTGAGAAAGTTGCATGGGGTGAGGGAAATCTTGTTATAACAAATATTAACAACTATTATATAATATAAAAAATTGTTATCGAAGTTTACCTGATTGGAGCTGCCTGTAGGTCGTGCAAGCTTCCTAGCATGATCACTTTGCCACAATAAAAGAAGCAAGATAATTAATGCAAATGGTTCAGTTAAATGGTATATAAGATAATTAATTCAAAATAATAAATAATAAGAGTGATTGATCAAAGGTTGAGTTACATGGTATATAATATATTTACCCCCATAGTAGCATCCCCTCCAACTATTCGATTCAAATCTTAATCGATTAAAAACTCTTCACCTGCAACTATTGATTTTGTTGCACATACAAATATACAATTTCCTTCACACCCCTCAAATATGCAATTCGGTTGCTTATTTGTTGTCCCTGGTTGTGCACTATTTATAAATCCTGCAATGTTTCCAGAAGCTTTTGGCTTTCCATCAATATACATAGTCACCCCTTTGTTTTGATTGTTGTCTACTAGTTGAATATAATTTGCAGCAACTTTGTATATCTACATACTTCACATATATCAGACCAACATCAACCTGTGATTGTATTTTTAGCATGGTCTAACATACTCCATCAATTCAGTTACAGTTCCATATTTGACCTTTATGTGATCCATGGAAAATATCCCCAATCCATGTAAGGATGATGGAGTAGTGCGATACATCCTCCCATTGATGAAGAAAGCTATGTCCAATTAAGGTAGATCCTTAGGTACCCATCATTGCACTATATTTCTATACCTCAAAGGAAACTCAATGTCACCTATTCTCTCATCATCATAATCACATGACCCTCCTTTGGCAATAAAAAAATCCATGCATCTACAAAATCTTCTCCTTACCTTTTCATCTCTAGTTGATCTAGACCTATTAGATCTAGTACAATACGTCTCACTTTCAACCTCTCCTAGTATATCTTGATTCTCACTTGAGGAATATAGATCTGAAAGGTACCTATTTGGTGGTACCTACACAATAAAATGATAAGATAATTTAGCGAGCTAAGTTTTTTGGAAGAGATGACAATTGTTTACTTGAAAGTCATGAAATGTTAACCTCATTCAACAAGCATGGTTTAATTACATATGAAATAAAATAAATATGAGCATGAAATCAATCATGGTCTATAGAAATTTTATGTAGCCTATTTCTGATATTTATATTTAGACTTAGTACTCGCCTCAAATCCCACCAATTTTTCTGCTGGAGCTTCTTCTTCAACCAACTTTTCGAGTAGTTCTAGTCTACTCCATATTTTGAAGGATAACAAAGGTCAGATTCAAGTTTTCATATGAAACTCCAATTATTATTTGACGACATGCTTAGACTCCAATTAAGTTTTCAAAAAAATCCAACCTTGGGCCAACATGATCTCACATCAAACGATTTTCCTCCAATTTTTCCAGGGTAAGGGTAATGCCAAGTGAATTTTGCGTTTTTCGCTATGATGACTTAAGAATTGGTCTCCATACAATTGTTCATGGTAGTTTCTATCCCACATATATATGTGAATTATACAAGGGATATATTTGAATAGCTCCTCCAGGGTTTACTATCCCAATTTGTCTACCATGGATTATGCATTGGTGCTCTAACTTAGGAGTGCATGTAATGATATCTAATGGATAAAAATGTATTGTTGCTTGGGATATTCATCATAATTTTCATTCACCTCCTTCAAATTATATCTATGAAAAAATTTAATTGATGATCAATGAAATATACATGGCCATTACTCATTTTCATAGAATTTTGATCAACCATATTTACATGGCATGCTGGTCCAACCTATAATTGATGATCAATGAAATCTACAAGGCCATTATTGTTTTTCATAAAATTTTGATCGACCATATTTACTTGGCGTGATGGTCCAAGAAAACATTCAACCTCAAGATGATTTTCAAAATTCATGGGATCCCCCATTTCATTAAGGGATGATGACCTAGGATAATTAAATTGTTATCTTGTGTACTTAAAGGGTGGAAATGATTCCTATAATACTTGATTTTTCATTTCTAAGGGAAAATATGATGTTGGATTTTTATCCTCTTAAAATGATGGAATTATTTGAATTCCTTGTGAACAAGAACCCATATTATTAAAAATAAACAATGTAGCATTGGATCCTTTCCCACCTTGACCTTTCTTGAGAGATTGGGAATGAGAAATAAGTAGCATGTCAAAATCCACCATATTACTCTCAAACTCCAATGCATCATCAAACATAGCATCAAAATCTAGAATTTATGTCTCTCTCTAAAGAATAGTGAGAACTTATAGTCATAGGCCACAACATAAATAATATGGAAGTAGCTTTAGAAAGACTCACATTCTATATAATTTCAAGGGAATACTTATGACACTCTCCATTGAATGTTTTTTAACTTTCAAAATCATCATTTTTTAAAGAACCAAATTCCATTAATAGCTATAAAATATATTTTCTCTCTTCCCACAGATGTAGGAAGAGACCATGCAACTCCTTCCATATGGATATTGATTTAGATAAAAAAACACTTTAACCGAACTCAACCTTCACCCTCCAAACAATGCACAAACATCCACATAAAAATATCCTCATGTTCAACAAGGAGATTTTCTATGAAATCTTGAAATGCTATGATACATGCATCAAATATTTTTGGGAAATTACCATTGAATTTTGGAAGAAGTTTTAGGTACCTATCAAACAAGGGGTGAAGTGTTGTAGACAATATTAAGGGTTGATATCTCGATTCTAATCAAGGATTGATATAACCAAGTTGATTACTAGTCACGATGATAACTAATGAAAAGGATGAATTATTTTGTTGAGCATTAGGGTTGTTTGAGCATAAGGGTTTAAGGCCAACATATGGAGATATAACATCTTATCTTAAACAATATTTTAAAGATTATAAATGCAGATAGAGATGCAACTAAAAGAAGATTATAGCCCAAATTTTAAAATAAAATAACAAATATGGTATTTTCAAGATGCGATTCAACAACAATATGAAAGAAAGATTATAATCCCAACCTAAATAAATGATGTCAATGAGGGTTAACTATTGAATATATGTGCACTAGTCTGAGATAAATCAACTGTTGTGGCATGGATATGGAGTCATCATCCTCAAAGTGAACCTACAAAGAATAATCACTAATGAAGAAGATGTATCTATAGATGGCCTCAGTATAGACTACAGGGAACCACAAAAAAGTAGCTAAAGGATACTAGGGAGATAACTAACATAATTAAGCTTATATGTCTCTTGAGGGCATGTGTTATAAAGAGGTTGAAACTCGAAAGAGGTCAATGTTTAAGTAAATATCTATAAGAGAACCTAAGGCACCTTCTTTCTCTGTTGAGTTGGACTTATCTGTTGAGTAGTAATTGTTTGTCCTCTCTGCACTGCCCCTTGGATTGGTTCGATTGGGTCTAGTCCAACCCTTGTATCCTCAACAAGTTTTGTAGTGTATCCTAGTTAAAATAGATAAGGTTCATAGTCATAATCCACATTTTCCCACGTGGGGTTGGGTAGAGTGGAATCCTATCTAAGGTTGTTGTCCTGAGCGATCCGTGCAAGGGAAAATAGAATATATTCTATTTATGGTCCCAATATGAACTGAATATTGTATTTGAATGATCTAATCATAAACTTCCTATTATTTAGTAAGAAGAACGAAGTGTAAAACCTCTCTTATTTGTTTTCGTTGGGCATAAGTTTTTTCCCTCTTAGTTTGCAATGTTTCAACCATTTTTAGCAGCAAGAGGAGAGCCGTTACCTATTTCTTTGACATCTCCACAGGTTTGATTGGATAGGGATCATATGCCTCTGTCGATGTCCAAATGGAAGCTAGGACCCTTGAATATCTCCACTCCTTTGCCTCTGTTGGACGAGGTTTTTATCCTCTGCCTCTATCGATGTCCAAATGGAAGCTGGGGCCCTTGAATATCTCCACTCCTCTTCCTCTGTTGGATAGGTTTTTTCTCCTTTTCCTCTGTCGGATGGGAGTTTTCCCATGAATTGGCACGGGCACAGGAACAATATCAATACTAGTCTTTTTTTCTTTCAATGTTTTATTTTTTTTGTTTTTAATTTAATATATCTATCTATATATATATATATATATATATATATATATATATATATATCAAAATTGGTACGAACAAGGGAAATCCGACTGTTTAATTAAAACAAAGCATTGTGATGGTCCTTGCAAATTCTAACACAATGTGATTTATGCCCAATGCTCTACATGTCAAAGTGAAGAAATTCAACCAAGCACATATAAACGATGGGAGTAATTATGAATCTCTTAAGGTATCCATATGCCTTGTCATATAATTAGTGATGCACATGAATGGATTAACAATATTCACACTATCCTTGGCTACTATATAGAGAAACCACAACCAAGGGAACAAGCTTGGTAGAATTAGCAGGGAAAGAAGAATCTAATGAGGTTGACTCTAGTCTGACTTTGTGAAATGACTTGAGAGGTGTAGAATAAGTGGTAGTTGTTTTCAATGCAAGTGAAATACCACTACTTTTAACATTATTTTACTTATTTCTTGGGGAAGAGATGAGGCATTTCACATGTACTAAAAGATAATGCACATTTTCTCAAAGTGTTATCATTGGTTGCAATGGTCGAAAGCTCATTCTTCACACACTTGATGAAAATGAGTTTAGGAAACCAAAGAGGATCATTGATTTTAAGGATGAATAAAGTTCCTACAATCCCTATGTTTTTAGCCAACATCCCCCTATAAGTATCTATGTTATGGTTCCTCCTTGTAAATTGGTGACTTGAGTCCTCATAGACTTAGAGAGTGGGTGGCTTATGATGCCAAATTCTTTGGTCCTTGATAGAATTTCATTTTCCATTATGTGAGTGGTGTGAATACTCAAGTTATAGACACACTAGAGCCAAGGATTTCCAATGATTGTCAAACATTGCAAGATATAACCATGCAAGAACAATTTCATGGGTATTACCATAAGCAATTCATCTTTGTAAACCACTTTTTTTTCAAATGCACATTTATGTCAATTGGAAAATTTTCTTTTTTTTGGATGAGTATATTTTCATTCCTCCATGGAATACTTTCAACCTATGTTGAGTGAGCTCTATAATCATACAAATATCATCTTTGAGCATGTACCATGTCCAACAAGCTCTGCTTACAAAACAATTTGTGCTATGATTCGACCAACATTACTTATTCTAGATAATTATTAATATACTTGAAAAATTTTAGAGATATACATCAAGATATGACATGAGACAATTAAGGTATTTAATATCCAAACTATTAAGTTCCATGTGGAACAAACAAAATTAGATTGGTAAAGTATACAAACTCACCTCTATTTCTCATCACCCAACAATCCTTTACTTTATGGTAAGCAAACAATAAAAATGAACAAACTCCATAAGTTCTTAGTAGTACATGTTGTTGTCCAACAAGCCAAAGAATACAACATAGGGAATATCCTTCCTTCATATATTTGGGATAACATATATTCCTATTTAGATGTTTTTTAAGAACCTACAAATCTAACTGTTCCCCACACAATACATTAACATAATATCTATCTAATTCCAAGTTCTTCACTTCCCAATTGTTCTGCATATTGCATAACAGTTTATAGAGCAAGAGTCAATCAATAAAGGTTCTTTGGGATGGTAAGGTTGGTCCCATAACTTCTCCTTGTGGTACTCTAGTTATCCTTGGACCCAAAAAGGAAGAATAAGAATGAATATTATGTACATATTAAAAGGCATTGAACAAGATCGTTGTGAAATATTGGTACCCGCTACCCAATATTGATGATATCATAAATTAGTTGAAAGGAGCCAAATATCTTAACAAGATTGACCTAAATTTTATTTATCAGTGAGTACGTATGAACCCTTCTAATTATTAGGTAAAAATATCAAGACCAAATATGGTATCTATGTCAACAATGGATTTTCAGGTCAACGATAATAAGCTATTGTACTTATTGCACACACCAATGTTTAAATCTCTCTATTGACACGCTTGTATTCGTGTGCACGTTTTCTTACAAAAAAGGGTGGGGATAGGTGCAAGTCTTAGGAAAATTTTCAAAATAGATTACCCCAACTCATGGCGGCCTCCTAGGAAAATGGTGGTTTCCATAGCATGGTATCGAGTTTCTATATTCCTTCAAAGATAAAAAATAGTGTTGTGGTTGGTTGCTTGTGTTGACTAAAATAATTTAGTGAGAAACATTGGTGGTTAGTCATGAATTTTTGTATTTCTAATGTTTCAACTACATTGAATAAGAATCATCAAAGGCACATTTCACCCACTGTTGGCCCTCGACCAAGTTTTGAGGAAACCTTGGTCAGGTTTGGACCACTTTTGAACTTCAACACATTTTTCGAAGAAGGAGCGCCCAGGCAAAGCTGAGATCATGGATCTCACATATTTTGTGGGCTACGTGGACCCAATAAGGGGTTCTCTAGGGTTTTTGTAATGGGTTTATGGGATGTCAACCCCTAAGGTTTACCCATGATTAGGCCTTATTGTAAGGGTTTGTAAAAGTATAAATAAAGAAGAATGTAGGGTAGAAGGAGAAGATTTTGGAGAGGCTTTTTGAGAAGATTTTAGAGAAGAGTGGAGAGCTAAGTGAAAGTAATGTGATTATATTTGTGCAAGGGAATGTATGTGAGTAAGGCTTTGTGATTGATAGAGAATTGGCTCCGTGCCTTGACCTAGTTTTGGAAGGAGGATCTAGTACTTAGTGCACAGATCTTATGTCCTATGCGAAGCTTGACTCTGTGGCTTAGAGCGTAGGAGTGAATGAATGTAAGATTCAAAAGAATAATAAATAAGGAAAAGAAGTTGGTGGGCATAGCCCCACACTGGGGTGAACCACGTATATCTTATGTCTTTGGTTTGCTTTGTGTTTTGTTTTTTATGTTATGATTCTACTCATTGCTTTGATTATTATGTATGATAGACAGATCTGTTATTGCTTAGTGCTTTACTTGTGTTAAGGATAAATGAATGTTAGATATAACTCAGTGCTAAGTTCTCAATATATATAATCATTTATTTTTACTGCACTGATCTATGTTTTGTGATGTTACTAATATTAGGAAACTAATGCATGTCATCTTCTAAGTGTTAATAAAATACCCTGTGAAGTGTTATTATCACGGTTCTATGTCCCAACTTGGTTACAAACACCTACGTCCTGTAACCCCCCTAATTCTACCTCGGGTGAGACTTCTCCTGCTTCAGAGGTGTCGCCGAAAGGGTCGATAGTTGACATTTTGTTGCTGCGTTGTTAAGCGTTGAACCCCGGGTCTGCCCTTGTGCTAACAAATGGTTTTGTTGTCGGGACCTGAAACTGTGATTGTTGGGAACTAAAGTAAATAAAAGAGAAGATCTATGCATAGATCTGCTGCTGAAGTGTGCAATAATCTATTTGACTTGCGAATCTTTGTGCTAAGAAAGAAATCTGATTTGAAGAAAACATGTAAGATCTTAAAAGAGGTAAAGCTTTGTGCTTTGACAAGAGAAAGATAAGTGAAATTTTTTGTTTTGAAACCATGAATTTAAGTATGTTTAACAGATTCCATCCTAGTATGAAGGCTAGGGAACAGTTGAAAGAAAGAGTTGATCTGAGTAAAGTTAATAGAAATGAAGACATATATGTTATTCCTATGCATAGAAAGAGTTTTTGGACTAATAAGTAGATGCGGGAACCTAGATTTTTTTTTGTAGAGTGCAAGTCCAACACTGTGATCCTAGTGCTCAGTACAGAAGAGGTTGGGGAACATTTAGAAGGAAAAGAAGATTGACATTGTGCTATAATTGCAGAAGACCGAGACATATTTCTAAGAAATTCTCTGGCACAGGTACTATTTGTCTTTGTTGTAAGATTGTTGGTCATGAGGTTGAGGATTGTCCAAGGATGATTTCTAAAGTTGAATGAATGAACATGAGACAAGAAAAATGTGAAGGAAGTCAAGAGACTAAGGGCATGTTAGAGAATCATAAAGATAAAGAATCAGAGAAATATTAGACTACGTTATTAAAGTTGAAAGAAATGATGGATGTTCACAAAGATGTCAGTTTACCAGAGATCCTAAAAGTAAAACAACGCATAAGTGCAAGAATAAAAGACTTTGACATAGACTGTGTCTTGGACGAGGAAACACAAGTGAATATTATGACAGAAGGAACTTTGGAAATTTTGGGAAAGCCTATTGTGTTACCTTCATTGGGAGGGATAGGCTTGTTTAAGGGAAAGATGATAACCCTATGTGGAAGAGTTACTAATGTGCTTGTTATTATTCATGGAACATTGACTAAAGAGGAATTTGAAGTCATTAAGTTTGTTGATAACAACACCCCTTTCCCACTTTTTTTAGGTAATACTTGGATTGAGAAGGATCGTATAAGAAGGAAAGTAGAGGAAGAAGCTACAGAAAAGAAAAAACAAGAACTACGATATTTCATAGCCAGAAAAATAGACCGACTAATAGAAGAATGAGAGGATAAGTCGAAGCAACAGAACAAAGTAACAACACAGGAGGAACATAAAGCAAGAGAATTAGTTGTCAAGGTTGAAATAATGCAATAAGTTTTGAAGGACCTATCTATTCAAGAAAGAAGTATATCCACCCAGGAAGTATTAAGAGAAGGGATATTAACCGAAGACTCTTTGAGAGCACCTCAACAGTGCGAAGTCACTACGCTAGAGGAAGATAAGAATAAGAATGGAAAGAGGATTCCAGAAACAATTAGAGAGAATCAGATCATAGGAAAGAAGGAAAGGACACTCAATAAAAGTAAATCTAAGTTAGAAAAGATACAAGAAGCTACAGAGAATAGATGGAAGACTTCACAGATTGGAACCTCGCAGGAGGCAGGTTCACAGGATTTGAACCTCGCTGGAACAACAGGACTGTGCGGAATGGGACTTCACCTTGGCAAAGTTATATGACCATTTGAGGCACTCTGACCATTAGAATGACACTCTGAAATAGTTAGAAAACAAATTTATGGACAGATCGACCACTTTTGGACGTTGAGACCACGCCGTAATGGACATATTCACATTGATGGAAGCATTTTTGTCCGTTGGAAGAATCCATTACGAGGCCCCTCTTATTTAACTTGTCGGTCATTACGTCGGGACCACTTTTTGATACCCATGATTAATTGATCCAAGAAGAGAATTGATTTTGTGTCGAGATGTGTTATCAAAAACTAGATCTCGTTGTCCATTTTTCTACCCTGCTTATCTGTTCGCATACCCTGATCTGTCTGTTTAAAAGTTAGAATATTGGGCGAACCTAGTGAATTAGAGAAGTCTATAGAGGAAGTCCATCGTGGCTCGAATTGTAGGTTAATGATTACCTAGTTCGAGAGGATCCACGATGTCGTGAGGGCAGACTGCGATAGTCTCTCACTATGATTCTAAGGGGCATGCAATAAGGCGGGGGTCTTATTCCTTAGATCCCTTAGTCTCCCACAAGTTCACCTGGCGGATTGTTGACTCCAGGGGTTATAGATGTCTACCAATCAGTCAAGTTGGCGATTGGTACCCTTAGAGAACGTGGTGCATCCTGAAGGGAACATCACGCAAAAGAAACACAAGTTGGTGAGTGGCACCCTTGGAGCACGTGGTGCATCCTGAAGGGCACGTCGTGCAAAAGAAACACAAGTTGGCGAGTGGCACCCTTGGAGCACGTGGTGCATCCTGAAGGGCACATCGCGCAAAAGAAACAACCGAGGTGAGTGGCACCCTTGGAGCATGTGGTGCATCCTGAAGGGCACATCGCATTGATGTTGAGGAAGGAACAAACCTAGATGGCCCTAAGACATTTAACACATTAAGAAATTCTTAAAATGACTTCCCTAAATAATTGTTGCCCGGTTCAGAATCTAAATCTAAGTCTAAAACTTCCCTAGGGTAAAATTTTGTTTAACCTTAAGAAAAGACCCTATAAAAATAAAAATAAAAATTTAAACAAAAAAAAAAACCACTTAAGTTATAGTTTTAGTCTTCATAATTTTTGGGGTAAAGTGAAGAGAGTAATAATTTAATTAATCCATGGTTTTAAATGGTAAAGAAGAAATAAAGTATTTAACTTGTGGAAGTATAAAAATATTTTTAAATTAATAATAAAAGGAAGAAGTAAATAGCGCAACTGCCTTTCTTTTTGCTCAATAAAATGGGGAAAGAAGGGGATAATAAAAATTAGGAAACCTAGGAATGGGGGAAACATAATAAGGTAAAGAGGTAAACATAGGGTAAAAAACAAAGTCAACCTAGTAAGGAATCGACAATAAAGAACCTTCTAATTTGAACTAAATTAGCAACATCATTTTTAGGGAAAGTATTTAAAACATGTAAGGGGATCTAGGAACACCTAGGAGTAAATTTAGGAGCAACTCTAGGTGGGTGAGGGAAATGAGGCAATTAATAATTTTAAAGAAAACAATTATTGGAGGAAAGAGGGGGATGGACGACACTTGTGCGAAGGAGAATATTTAGAATATTTTATTAAAACTTAATTAAAATGTGATTTAGGGAAAGTGGGAGGTTCTAAAAATTCTATAAAATAAAGGGAAGATGAGGAAGAAGGGGATCAGTTGTCAGCGTAACGTTACGCAGCTAGATTTGTGACTTGACTGATTACTTGTGGAGAGTTGGGATTTTCCAGCTCAGATAGGAGTGGTAGCTCGGCCTTGCGAGGCGAGCTGGGAAGCTAGATGGACCATCTGGACTGTGTGTGGCCCCTTTGCGGCTCGGGGGGCTAAGGGGGAAGCAGGGTACCCCTAGCGATTGGCTGGGAGGTACCGGTGTAGTCTCGACGGTCAGCGAGCGGGAGAGGCACGGAGCAGGAGCGACACGGGGGGCGCGGTCATCGTTCGAGGTGGGAGTTAAGGCAACGATATGATTTGTATTTTAGTAAATTGGAATGTATTATGGTTTGCTGGGATCGGTTTATCGGGGTAATTAGATTGTTGGGCTATTTTATTTACTTACCCGACCCTCACAATGATGACTGCTGTAACTGTAGTTTTTTTTTAATTTAAATTATCACACGATACAGTATTATTTCCGCAAGCATGTACATATTTATAATCTATGGGTTTCTTGGGGGATAAATTACAATTAAATAACTACTGAAAAAAAAACCTTCGATAATGAAATTTGGTGCTGATGTAAATGTTGTGTACGTTTTATAGATGTCAATGCCACTGTAATAAAAAAATTCCCTCTGTTTTTAATAGATAAAAGAAAAAAAAAGGGGTGATTTCCTTTTGCCCCTTTCCTGCATTAAACCATGAATTTGCTGTGTAATTTTTGTCCTCCTGCGTTCTATTGTTCTTCCCTAAATGTGCAAGGGTGTTGTTGCCTTTTAGATTTTTTTTTAACCCGGTTATCATCTGTTAGTAGTAATCCATAGTATCTCTGCACTCTCTATGAGGTAGCCAATGTGAATTCTGGGTGTTGACAATCTACCTTTGGTTTAGTTGAGTTCCTTTGGGCAAGTTTTATCTGTGCGTCCTGATTTTTTTTTTCTAGTGCCCTTCATGGAGGATACCCACGCAAACCGACCCCTCAACCTATGCATTTTTGGGAAGGTGTGCTCTGCGAGTCCTTAATTATTCTCCGGTGTGTTTCGTGGAGGATACCCATGCTACTCGACCCTTTAACCTCTGCAATTTTTGTGTTAGTCTCTTGGCGAAATGGGAGGAGAAGACCCACGCGTCTCCATTCAAACCTTGCATTTTTTGGGGGGTTTCTAGTTCTTGGTCTGGTCCACCACTCTCCCCATGAAAATGGCAGTTTCATAGTCGCTGAGTTGGGCATTACCCTCTTCGTACCTTGTGTTGGTGTTTTAATTTCTGGGCGATTTGGGGGAAGGATCTTGTGCGTCTTGGCACATTAATTCTAGGCGTGTTGGTGGTTTTAATGGTGTGTTTAATACTGTGATTTCTGGAGAATAATATATATCTTTGCAACTATAAACAAAATCACCCTTGCAATAGTGCTCAATCCATAACCTTTCGCCATGCACTTGAATTAAAAATCATTTAATTATTTACCACAGTTTACATTGCGTTAGTTTCCCAATGGTGATTGATGTCAGGCAGGCACCCATAGCCGCCAGTCGTCTCCTTACTAATTTCATGTCTTTTTAATTTCATTTCATGCCTTTTTAATTTGATTCCATGCCTTTAGTAAAGCATGAGTAAAGCACTGCTTGGATCCAAGTTAACTTGTCCTATTAATGTCATTCCTTACATGTCCAAATCACCGTGTCTCTCACTCGAATGCCATTGAACTTATTTTTGGTTTTCAAGGGATATATGTGAGACTTTTAAGTTGTGCAGTTACCAGATAGATTGGAAACTATACTAGGATAGGAATTATGGGAGATCCTAAGGAATAAGAACCTTTCTCCTGGTGAAGCAGAATGTTGAAAGTAGTGCGTAGTTTAGTTTAGGATAGAGTCCAAAATATATACAAATTTCACACAAAAGTTTTCACGCAATTATTGTTTCTGAAATTGTAAAAGTAAGGAGGGTAAAGTTAGTGCTATAATAGAGTGTACAATTAGTATTAGGTAACATATAAAAGCAATGTCACTATTATTCTATCTGCAATGTTATGTTAATGAAATTTAATATGATGGAATGTAAGGAATCGCAATGTAATGAATGGTTAGCGAAATGTAATATCAATGTAAGGATGGTAGCATGTATGGTAACTTTATTGTACATTAGTTATTAGTTGCAAGATTTTACAATAAAAAGTAAGGATGTTATCCTGATGGTAACGTCATTGCAGTTTAGTTGATTTATTTGCAAGGCTTTTATAATATGAAATGTAAGGATGTAATCATTAAAGTAATGACATTGTAGTTTAGTTAGTTAATTTGCAAAGTCTTTATATTATAAAATGTAATAATGCTAGCTTTCATGGTGATGTCATTGTAGTTTTATTATGAAAATAGTTAGTTAATTTGCAAAGTCTTTATATTATAAAATGTAATGATGTTAGATTTCATGGTGATGTCATTGTAGTTTTATTATTGATACTAACATATAAGATGTAATGTGGATGTTATCTTATTGCAAGGTAAGCGAGGTAAATGTAATGTAGTTATTAATTTGTGGATAATGTTATTGTAATTTTATGGTAAATGTAACATATAGGATGTATTGAGATTGTTAATTAATTTCAGGGTTAGTACTATAATTGGAATTGTCCAAACTCATAGTTGTATGATATTAGACTCTTTGATTTGATAAATCCAGTCGCTCTGTATATAAGTCTGTGGGTGTGATTATTTTCTATGTAAGGAATCTAGTGTCGTATCAAGAGTCTCGGGCCCTTTAAAGGCAGGGTTTCCACTCTTGCGACAGACCTCTAAGGTCAAATCAGTAGTCTCGGGCTCTTTAAAGGCAGAGTTCCCACCACTGCGACCTCCTGACAGAGATTACTAGTTTCTGCCTGAGCAGTCGGCCAGGAGCCTATCTGACATTCTCTCTCTCCGAAGCAGAGAACTAAGATTAAATGCCCTGCTTTCTTGTGCAGAAATAGTAAAATATACTACTATGGATTCTTCCATCTGTGTTTGTTCTGTACATAACACAATATGTCGTTTAATGTTTGTAGTTACTTGTTGTGCACCTTATGTCTATGGTCGTTAAATGCTTGCAGTTACTTGATGTGTGCCTTATGTCTTCTTGTTGTGATCATCGTGGTTGTGTCTTGTTAGTCATCATGTGGAGAAGTAGAGTCGAATATGTTTGTTTCCCTTGTACGCACACACACACTTGTCAAAAACACACACAAAAAAAATTAAAAAAAATCCACTTGTTATATGAGGTTTGTAGTCGTGATGAATGGGAGGTTCGTTACACTATGGAGCATGGTTTAGAATATTTTTTGCACCTTGGATCATGACCTCTCCCTTCACTATCACTAATCAAAAATATTTCAACAAGGTATGCAATAACTTGCATGCCAAAGGGAATTTTCTTACCAACTCATTTTTTCTTCATAGAAATTTCAGTTCTAGAATCTATTTTTAGGCATTGGTTGGGAGATGTTTTTTGTGGGTGAAATTTTGGTATATTTTATTCAATTTTGTACCCTTAGTATGCAATACCTAGCTAAGAGGATATGGAATTCCATGAGCTTTGTGATATTTTCCTATCCTTCCAATGACATGAAAATTATCTCAATGAATTAATCTCTTATTTCTTGTCTATCTTGAAACATCGAAAAAAGGTGAATGTAACTTCAATATTAAGGTTTAAATCATATTGGGAATGATGTTCCAACAAAATAAATAGTTGGATGCATTGGAATATGTGCTTCGGTAGTTAAGTTGACAATGGGGCACATCGATAACAGAGCACCAAGGAGAATTTCCTTTAGTCTCCTCCTTCACAGCCCCACACTGGACACAACTACAATTCCCCCCCTCTTCTCATATTAGAACACAATTGAGGAATCCACAATGACCAATTGGTCCTAATGAGAAAAATCGAGGGGACAACACAATAGTGGAAGCGATTCTCCATCTCTGAACTTTTGGAAGATATGTTATGTATAGCTTACTTTCTGAACCTTAGGCTAGTTACTCTTATGTTTGTTACTTTAGAAAATATAAATTTGGACTCTATACCTATTTTGTATAATTCTATTGTAAGCCTTGGCTTTATCCCTTTTACTTAATATAAATTTTCCAGTGTGTTAAAAAAATAAATAAGAGTTGATCAGAGAAAAGTAAATCTCAATCTATGTCTTTTTAATGAGATTGTATGAGGGTTAAGGCCAGACCCCTATAATTCTCCTTTTGAGTGGAGTGTGATGAATGTGGTGAATTGTGTTTCTCTCATAGTGGTTTTTTTGAGGGTTAATTTTATTTATTTATTTGGTTTGCGTAACTCAAAATTCACAAATCACGAGAAAATTCAGTCATCAAAGGAATAATCAAGGAAAAAATCTCATTGAAAAATTGCTATAAGGAGTCTTTCTACACATTCATGCAATTCTACCTTGGTGACCTAAGGTGTATTTTTTTTAATAGTAATAGGTATATATTTGTAATAAGTAAAATTCTATAGAAAGGTTACATAAAAAAAGGTTTCTTATCACAATCCCACAACCCAAAATAGAACATAGATTTAGCTTATAGTTGTCCAGTACAAACAATTTCAAGTAACAATTTCAAAAAAGTACCCAACAGTGTAATTTCTACAACAAGTTCCTAATAGCTTGATAATCTTAAAATTCATGTAAACTTAGACAAATGCATATTTATTGAAAACTTCATCAGTTGCTTCTTTGTCAGATTCCAACACATGCACATTTATATCTATTAGTTGATGCAATGAATGGTCCATGAATTTTATAAAATTCAATTCACAAAGACTTTTTGATTTAAAATTCCAACCTATTGTCCACGAGATGTATTGGCTATAATATTGCGAAGATTCACACATTCATATTCCATTGCTCTAATATTTGTTCGTTACTACACCATAATCCCCATTATGACCTCTAATTGAGTTGATATATTGGTGTCTCATTCTTGAATTTTCTTTGAAAAATTATGAATTGAGTGGTTGTTTCCCTCAATTAAGCCCCCATGCCTCCTTAATGCCTAACAAGTCTTCTAGAGTTTATGATATTCCATTGGAATTTGACATAGTATCATACCATGATACTAAGATAAACATAGAATATAACCCAAGCTGCCAAGATTATGGGAAGTAATAAAGTGCTTTTAATCCTGATAGTAACTTAAACCAAGCCCAGGTTAATAAAGACAAAAATATGCACCAAGTTTGAAACTAAATACCATTTCCTCATACATAGAGAAATATACATGAGCAAACAAAATCCACCCACAATATCGAATAACAACTTGAATGTTTCAAAAATTGTT
Source organism: Picea engelmannii (assembly GCA_009831015.1). Lineage (NCBI taxonomy): Eukaryota > Viridiplantae > Streptophyta > Pinopsida > Pinales > Pinaceae > Picea > Picea engelmannii. The sequence continues at coordinate 1,049,179 of ML776615.1, forward strand.
GAAGAGAACTGCTTGATGAGTACACAACACTGTAAAATTTTAAAAGTTTAGGTACCAATTTTTCATTGATTTTGCAAGTAATTTTTTGTATTTTTGGTTTGATGATTTCATGCATATCATATAGTTTAGCAAGCATCCATTAACCTTGAGAAAAAAAAAATTATAAGTCCTTGAGCCTTATTTTGAACTAAAATGGTTTACATTGGTGAGTTCGAAGAACCAATGAGAAAGTGAAACAAGAGCATTGATGAGAAAGTAAAGTGAAGCCACCAATGTGTATTATAACTCAAAGGAAATTTATTTTGTTGATGAACGACCATTGATGACCACTTTACAGTTTTCTCAAACATAAAATGTAAAACATGCACTATTTCCAAAGTTTATTCTTGTGTCGGTAACATGTTTTGGTGTGTGTTTGTGTGTGTTTTTTTACTTTCGTTTTCCACCATATGAAGGACCAATCAATGATCTTTTTCTTCATTATTTTTTAGTTTTTTTATTATTGCTCCACTAAACTCATTTTTTTATTATTTCCATGGAAAAATATGCAAAATAGAAAAGTGGTGAAGGATCGCCAAAAGTGAATCTAACGACCATTAATTCACTGATTCAGGAGCTGAAATGTCCAATCATCTTTTAAATGAAAAGATTTGGGGGATCTTATTGGGTTTAGTCCATATTTAGTAATCCTAGTGCAAGATTTGGGTAGTTCGATTATAAATTTTGAAACCAGTACATTGAGTGAATTAGTCTTAGTGAGAATTCAAGTAGTGTTAGTGAGAATCAAGTGTTGTCTAGAGAAATTTATTCCTTGAGAGATTACTCTGTTGTTTAGCATTTCCATTCTTAGTTTGAGTGACCATCAATGGAGAATTTTCTTTGTCCTGGTATCTCTACACATGGTTAATTTTTTGGATTACTGAGAGGGGGGGTGAATCAGTAATAGATAAATTTAATCCTTTTTAACCATAAAATGCAAGTGTTATATCATTGTATCATTATCATCCATTAGTTGTAGAGTAAATAAACAATGACCAAATGAGGAATCATACACATACACATCACACCAGTATTTTTACTTGGAAACCCAAAGCAAGAGAAAAACACATAATGCTTTTTCTTATATGTCTTTAAGAATTACATTCATTGGAAGCACCAACTTTCTTTTTTTTCCAGCTGCAACTGGAAGGAGGATCAAACCCTCTAGTTTCCCAGGCTATAACCTAAGAGAATATCCAACTCCCAAATTCTATGAATACAAATAGAAGGAGGCTACAACCCCCTATGTTCTTCGGCTACAACCGAAAGGTGGATACAACCACATCTTCTTTCCCCATCCAATCACCCTGTAATATAAGTAGAATGATGGAAGCACTGTCACACTATCACTGTCAGATATATTGCTGTAAAACTATACCAATAAACCTGCACCAAACAACCTGTAACAACCTGTACCAATAACATGTGCCAACATGTACCATACATCAACATGTACCTCAACATGTACTATAAACAAATGCATCAACCATGCACCAAACCTGTACAAATAACATGCCACATCAATATTATCAACCAAATCATATCTACTCACCAAGATCAATAGCCAAGAAAACTCTCAACCATATGAAAAATATCACCACGACGTGCATCAACCAAGCATAACACAACAACTAATAATCATCAATAAGATAAATATGTGCTTTTAATAATATACAAAGACAAGTATGCTACATCATCCATAAACCATGTGTCAACAATAATACTAACAAGTTCCTCCAACCATGTACCAAGTATGTACCAATAATGCATCAACTACTCATCAACATGTACCAACATCATCAACTATACACCTCATGTATGCGCCAACTCATCAACTACTTATCTCAACCATGAACCCAACATGTACCTCAACCAAAATCTCTCATCAATTTCATCATCCAAATCTGATTTGTAACTCTTTAATAGACCTATTTTATATGATCACATACCTGCAAACCTTCCTTAACTTTAACAACAAGAGACTAGCATTTTCATCAAACTTTACTTTAGTCTCACATGACTAATTTTGGATTAGTCAACAACCCTAACTTGAAATAATCATAACTATGTACATGTAATGAATAAAGATCTGGAAATAGTACACAATGTTTTTCAATTTCTTTTATGTAATTCCTCCAGGTTTCACTACATGGAACCTCTCAAAAAAGGAGTTATAGAAAAAATGGCATACCTTGTTGAATTCTGGCTTATTCTAGAGATCAAACTTGTAGAGAATTCCCTGCACAGAATATTTGTTGTATAGATATGAAAATCGTACACAACATACTAAAAAATGTAATATAACCAATACATTTTGTCTTGCTTAATTTGGATATTCTATGAATAAGTTATCATGTTTTTACCCGAAACACCTGTTTTAGACTAGTTTCAGGACTAGATACAAACCCTATTTTCCATGGAGTGTAAATCCAAAAATACAATGACCCACAAGATGAAATTTTTATCATAGCTACTTGGATATGTTTCCTCAACAGCCTCTAGATTTCAAGGTATGAATAATTCTATAAAAAAAATTATTGTAAAAATGGTGAGATGACTTGTAAATAACATACCTTAGAAAGCATCATCAAAATAATTTATCCTCCCTTGAATTTCGACCTTCTTTACTTCACCTTCCCTCTGAAATTCGCCTTAGATATCCTTTGGTTTCCTCAGTCACTTGTAGATATTCAATATTCTCAAGTGTGATTAAATGAGAGACCCTTACCTCTTATTTATACTTTTATGTAGCTTCCTCAAGGGGTTACCTTCTAACCATCTTAAACCACTTTCCTTATTTTAGGGCTAACCCACTTCTAACCACTTCTCCACTTAGTAATTTATCCCATAAATTTATTATTTAAATCATTTCTTTTGTATCCACTTTGACTTATAGTACACTCATCACTTCACTTTATTATTTAAATAATTTCTTTTTTGCAATCACTTTGACTACTTTGACCTTTTGGGGCTTTTATATGACTCGCGAGGGTTCTCCAACTTCACATGGCCATACATATTTAATCGTGAGGAGTTATGTGACGTTCCACATACCACCAGAAATGGTATGACATGTACTACCCATCTAGAATAATCTTATTTAAATAATTTCTTCTTTTCAACCACTTTGACTACTTTGACCTTTTGGGGCTTCTAGATGACTCATGAGGGTTTTCCAACTTCACATGGCCATAACTCTCTAACCGTGAGAAGTTATGTCACGTTCCACATACAAACAAAAATGGAATGACATGCACTATCCATCTAGAATAGTCTTACCTTAAAATATATTAAAATTCATACCATTATACATCAAACAAACTTGGGTCCATTATCCAAATATTTGTTCTACAAGAATTCACTACTAGACTTTCTTCGAGGGTTGACATCAATGACAACCAACCCAAATAATCAATAATATCCCCCTTTGGAATTGATGGAAACACTCTGATGCAATACTAAATTCATATCACTCATGCTCCCCCTATTACCATTTCTCCCCATGGAACCATACCTCTATGTTATTTCTCCAATAATTTACCTTTGCATCTGATAAATCTCTCCCCTTTTGTCATCAATGGAAAAGGTATATTTCCATCCGGGGCTGCTCCCCCTGACCGAACTCTTCATAAAACTGATCTCCCAACCTGAAATGTCCTCTTTATGGTGCTTCCTAGTGTAAATCTAAGACATATAAGAGAAGCATTCAAAATCATTCATTTTGGAGTAGAAATTACTTCAAGACTCTGGAGAAGATACTCAAAGGATTCCCTTGGAAGTGATTTTGTAAAGATGTCTGCCACTTGTTCTTTTGTTCCCACATATTCAACTCTAATGTTCTTATCTGCAACCTATTCCCATAGAAAGTGATACTTTATTGGAATTTTCTTCGTCTTGGAGTGCATCACCGGTTTCTTTGAGATATTGATGCCACTTGTATTATCACAATATATTGGAATGGGATCATCATACTCATCATGCATATTTGTCAAAGTTTCTTTCATCCATAGAAACTGAGTAGAACATCCTTCTATTGCAATATACTTTGCTTCAGTTGTAGATAAAGATATTGATGATTATTTATTACTTAGCCAAGATACTAAACACTCACCCAAGCAAAACACTGCTCCAATGTTGCTTCGTCGGTCATCAATGCAACCTGCCCAATCTGCATCTGTGTAGGAAATAAGTGATAGATCCTTTCCTTTTGGATATCATAATCCAAACTCTTTTGTTCCTTTGAGATATCTGAAAATCCTCTTCACTGCTAATACATGTGATTCCTTTGGTTCAACTTGAAATCATGCCACCTGTCCAACTACCTGCATTACGTCTGGTCTGGATGTTGTCACATATAGTAAGCTACCAATAATTGACTTATATTGCCTCTGGTCTGTAGAATTTGAATCATCATCTTTGCTCAACTTGCAACTGGTTTTCATAGGAGTGGTAACTGGTTTGCAATCTTCCATTCTGAACCTCTTTAACATTTCTTTGATTTACTTAGTTTGAGAAATAAAAATTCCTTGGTTGATTTGACGTATCTGAAGACCCAAAAAGAAGGATAGTTCACCAAGTAATGACATTTCAAATTCATTCTGCATATCCTTTGCAAATTTATGGCTTAACCTTGATGTAGAGGTTGTTGTCTACACTTCCATTTATGAACCTTACCTATTGTAGATATTTATCTAGTCTAGAGTACCATGCTCTAAGAGCCTGTTTTAGACCATACAATGACTTCTTCAATTTTCACACGTAATCTATGTTCTCTAACAACTAAAATCCTTTTGGTTGTTCAATTTAGACTTCTTCAAGTTCTCCATTCAGAAAAGATAATTTCACGTCCATCTGATACACGTTAATATTCTTGGAGCATGCATAAGCTAAAAAATTCTAGATTTCTTCCATTCTGAAAACTGGGGAAAATGTCACTTCAAAGTCAATTCCTTCAACTCGTGTGTTTCCTTTACATACCAATATATATATATCCCTTGTAACATGTCCATATTCATTCAATTTATTTCTAAAAACCCACTTTGTTCCAATCACATTCTTATTCTTTGGTCTTGGAACCAATTCCCAAGTGTCATTCTTATTTATTCTATCCAATTCTTCATCCATGGCCTTATTCCAAAATTCATCATTGTTGGCCTCTTCAAAACTGTTTGGTTCAATTGTAGATAAGAATTCTAGGTGCATTTACTCTGGTGAATAGATTCTTCTTCTAGTCTCAACTCATGCATCCTTGTTTCCGATAATTTGATCTGAAGGATGATTCTTTTGTACTCATTTTCTAGGTGTCTTTGGAGGCACTTGTTGAAATTGATCTTCTACTTCTATCTAATATTTTTCATATTCCTCTTCTAAATCTTCTTCATCTTTTGCTTCTTCTTTGTAAAGTTGTTCCACTGATTCATTTCCTTCTTCCTTTGATTCTGGTCCACCTATTTCATCAATTGTTTCATTGATTCTTTAGACAACTTTGTTCAATCTTAGATTGTAACACTTGTATGATTTCCTTGTACTTGGGTAACCAATAATTACTCCTTTTTCCACACGAGAATCAAACTTTCTCATTATTCCAAATTCTCTTTTGATGCAGCATTTGCTTCCAAATATTCTAAAGTGCTTCACATTTGTTGGTCTTCCTTTCCATAGCTCGTAGTGCATTTTGTCATTGTTTTTTATGAGAATTACTCTATTTTGAATGTGAAATATTGTATGCACTGCATGTGTCCAAAAAATATATGTCAATTTGGAATCCATTAGAATTGTTCAAGCCATTTCCTATGTAATTAACATCCATAATGTTCTTTTGTCTTTGAATCACTCTCTGAACCAATATATGAATCCATTCTCTCGTCCACTGTCATATATTTGTCCAAACCTACTAAGTGTTCTTACAAATCCATATCTGTCCATACTGTCCAAGACTCTACTGCACAATTGCCCATAATTCTGACCCATTTATTACTATACTATCATGAAGTCTTCACCACTACAACTATCAAAGTGTACTTCTTCTAACTGACTGCTCTAGATATGTTTACTCAAACTCTAAAAGCTGCTCAAAGGATGGTTCTTTGGTCTGTCACAGCTATCGCATAGACTCCACCTGTCTAATATTCATGTTACTTGGGAGTCTCTAAGTCGCATGGCTTAGAACAATTCCTTCTCTGATGTGTATTCATCATCATCTTCATTGGTAGATTCATCATCTCTCTGAGCTCTAACTTCTTTCTTTTTTTCTGTGGATTCATCTTTCACTACAATGCATGAAAGTACAATCTCTTGAACCTGTTCCTTATTTACCTATCCTTCTTTTCTTTTAGTTATTTTCTGTAGGGGTCTAACTTAATTAAAGACAAAAAATTCATACAATTAAACATATAATTCCTTTCTCATTGCATAAATAATTCATTCACCATCATATAAGCATATAATATTCAACATAATTTAAAATTTATCCACAGCATGAAAATAACTCAACAAATTCATAAATAAAATACCTCCTTCTGATGCTAATTCTCGCTGATCTAGTTATCCTTTCCCTATTTCCTTGCCTAGTCTGATGCATTGACCAAACCCTTCCCAAACCGACTAACCTCCCATCCAGCTAGGAGTAGCCTGTCCAACTCCCTAGCTCCAGGATATCAAAAGGAATCCTGGCCCTCGTGCCCAAAACCCCCAGCAACCCAGTGCCCCCTGCAATGGTTCACCAAAAACCCCCAAAATCACAGTCCCCACACCAAAAAAATATGCCAAACAAAAATCCAGTACCTCCTCTAAAATGCTTTCTCCCTCCAATATCATAATCCCTCTCCCATAAGACTCTTCCCCCTCATATCTTCCCCTTCACCGACTTTCCTCCCCTCCATTAATTACCTTATCCCCCTCCTTTATTATCTTATCCCCTCCTGTCATATGTAAGTTTCAAAAGGATTAAATTAAAGTTATTAAGCCCCTTAATTTATTACCCATGTCATTGAATGTGATATGTAATCAATTAATTAATTAATTAATCAATCAAAAGTTATAAACAATTAATTAATAAATAAATAATTAATTAATATTATTAATACTAATCATTGTTTAACTAAAACCATATTAGGACAATTAATTATCTAATTAATTTTACTTAATAATCCCTAAGCATCTATTTAACTAGGATTGTTACATACACCCACCCTTCAGGAAACTTCATCCCGAAGTTAAGGTATCTCATGATACAAAGGAAAAGAAACATGGTTCAACACATTCATAACAATTAACCGGCATTATTAGTAAGTAAGCCAAGAAAACTCATACATAATAATGTACATGTACAAGAAATGCATGTGTAGCTAGTACATACAAGTCTCGTGCATGTACTAATAATCAATAACTATCACCCTTATAGTAATTTATGTATGCATCCAATCCAATTGACAAGACTATTCTTTTATAAAAGACAATAAACCAGTCAAATGTTTGCGAAATCCTTTAATTGCAATTATCTAGTTCAACAATTTTATTTAGACAACTGTGGTTTAATTACGTAATTATGAATATTCATATATACACATTTTCCTTTTTAGAAGGGAAAAACATTAAATTCCACCATCAGATAAATCTCCACACTTTCTCAACTATTTCTACTCATCCTTCCTCCCTAACTTACTTCCATCTTCATTCCTATCCTTCCTCTGCTGGACTATCTTGGAGCATCAACTATATTGACCTAACTCCAAATAGAACCCGTAAGCAGAAGTGTCACTATCTCGACCAAGCTTCCCCGGAAGGCAACTGATAGTCATCATCAAACGTCTAGGGGAGCGTGAGCTAACATCGTCCTCCCATGACTTTAGGTTTTGGAGGATACACGGTGGGAAATGCCTCCACGCCTCTTAATCATAACTAGGGTCCACACCCTACAATGGAATATACAGTGGCACCGTGTTGCTGGGAGTTTTGTCATCGTTTATTCAGTTTTGGGCAGTCTCATCACCTGAAATCCTGCACTGGTCCACATATCATAGCAATGCATCCAAACCAATATAATTTCACATACAAAGATTCATACCATAATGTTTCTCGGCTAGTGGTCATGACATTCACTTTCATCATTATTATCCCTTGGCTATTTCATAGCCCATAACCTGCAGATTAGTTTGTAACACAACTCAAATATTTCTATGCATTATCATCATGTAATTGCATACTATCATCATTTCAATTTGGTATTCTTGTACTGACAACTTAACATCAAATTTTTCAAGTTAGAAATAGCTCTTATAATGTCCCATAATTCAATTTCGACACCCATTCATAAAATTATCATTTATCAAATAGATTGCATCATATCCAACATCATTCTACTAGCATTTAAACCTTCATAGGATTCACATTCACACAATATGTCACATCATATCCATCATCATCGATAAAACTTAAACATTCATAAAATTTACATTCACATCATAGATCACATCATATCCATCATTATTCAAATACATATAACATTCATAAAGGTTCATACGTCTTAAAAGTTTAAGTGTATCATTTAACAGTTTCACTGTAAATAGAAAATAATATAAGTAGGCCTAAGGTAATCCTGGTTGTCTAAGTAAAAAGGTGGTGTTACATACACCCAACCTTTGAGAAACATATTCTCGAGGTGGTAAAAAAAGTGAGGGATAGTCTCATCATAGTGTCTCGGTGTCTTCCCAAATAGAAGATCCTGGACCATACTTGTCCCACTAGACCTTAACTTGGTATACCAGACGGTTCCTAAGTTGTCGAACTCTACGGTCCAATATGCGTAATGGTTCTACCATGAGGGTTCCCACGTCTGATACCTGCAATTCCTTCCAATTTATTTTATGTGATTCATCAACAACATAATGATGTAAAACAAATACATGAAAAACATTATGAGTTTTATGCAAGTGGGGTGGAAGTATGAAACGATAGGCAACGGGTCCAATTTTCTCTTGGATTCTGAATGGTCCTATAAATCGAGGTGACAACTTTGTCCCCTTCCCAAACCATATGGTACTCTTATTAGTCCTAATATGAATGAAAACCCGGTCTCCCACCTCATAACTTCGGTCGGTCCTGTGTGCATCCGCATAAATTTTCTGCCTATCTTGTGCTTCCTTTAGTCTCTGCCTAATCTGAATCACCTATTCCTCCATCTCTTGAATCAATTCTATCCCAACTATTACTTGATCTTCTAATCTATCCCAACTCAACAACGTTATACATGGCCTTCCATACAGAGCTTCGTAGGGTGGCATTCCGATGGAGCTATGAAAATTGTTATTGTAGGGAAAATCTACCGAAGGTAAGTATTTCTCCCACTGGGTTTGATTATCCATGACATACATCCCGAGCATGTCTTCCATGACTTGATTTACTCTCTCATTTTACCCATCTGTTTCAGTATGATATGTTGTGCTTAAGTTCAACTAAGTTCCCAACGCTGACTGCAAACTTGTCCAAAACCTAGAAGTGAATCTAGAGTCCCTATCTGAAATGATCTTCTTAGGTATCTCGTGCAAATGGATAACCTTGCTTACAAACACACATGCCACATCAGTGACATCATAAGTGTCTCTAACCAGAATAAAATGAGCACTCTTGGTTAACTTATCAACTATCACAAGAATGGCATTGTGTCTATGAGATGTGAGTGGCAACCCCACAATAAAATCCATAGAGATGACTTCCCACTTGGACATAGGAACATCATGTGGTTGTGGGAGGCCTTCCGGGTGATGGTGGTCATCTTTCACTTGTTGATACTCTAGTCATTTGGTGATGGAATGGACTACATCGCACTTCATGCCTACCAAGAAGAAGAGCTTCCTCATGTCTGCATACATCTTCTATGGGATTCCTTCAGTATGATGCTTCAAATAAAGTGATCTATGGGATTCCTTTAGTATGATGCTTCAAATATCCCCACTTTCAGGGATGTACATCCTTCCCCAATATCTCAATAGTCCATCTACTTCCAAACTACATCCTTCGTACTTTGGATTTAATTGCCTCCCACTCTGGAGGTTTTAAGTAACCATTAAATACCAATTGTCTCCTTGGAGTTGCGTCAACACACGTTCCATTAGATTTACTTTTAAGGGTACCAAGGAGAACACACGTGGCCTCCTACTCAAGGCATCTACGACCACATTTTCCTTTCCCTTGATGTATGAAATACCAAAATCGTACTCACTCATAAACTCACTCCATCACCTTTTCTTGGCATTCAGATCCCTTTGAGTGAAGAGATGTTTTAAACTTTGATGGTCCATTATGAGCTCAAGGTTTCACCCCACAAGATAGTGCCTTCAAAGTTTCAGAGCTAGCATTACAACTGCCAAATCTAAATCATGAGTCACATATATCTCTTCGTGTTTCTTCAACTTCCTTGACACATAAGCTATCACTCCTCCATCCTGCATTAGCACGGCCCCCAACCCTTGCTTCGAGGCATCCATGCAGATTGTGAAGTCCTTTTCCATATCCGACACTCGTAGAATTGGTGCACTAGTTAGTAACATCTTAAGCTCAATGAATGCACTATCACATTCTTCTTTCCATTCATACATGATCCCCTTGCACTGCAAAGTGGTGATGGGTTTCAATATTTTGGAGAACCCCTCCACAAATCTCTGATAATAACCTGCTAGCCTCATGAAGCTTCTCACCTCATGGGCATTTTTTGGCACTGGACACTCCATAATGGCCTTTACCTTTTTTGGGTCCATAGAGATTCCTTCGATGGAAATGATATGACCTAAATAGTGGATCTCTTTCTGAAAGAAGGAACACTTCGACAACTTCCCATACAATTTGTTATCTCTAAGGTAGGACAACACTACTTGTAAGTGTTCCTCATGTTCTCTTTCATTCTTGGAATAGATAAGGATGTCATCTAGAAAGACTTGTACAAAACGTTCTAAGTACTTCCAGAATACATCGTTCATGAGGCTCATGAATACTGCCGGTGCATTGGTCAATATGAAAGGTACCACGACAAACTCGTAATGTCCAAACCAAGTTCGAAAGGCATTTTTTGGGATATCGCCTTCCTTAATCCTTAACTGATGATACCCTGATCGAAAATAGATCTTTGAGAATATCGCTGCTCCTTTCATCTGATCGAAGAGGTCATCTATTCATGACATTGGGTACCTATTTTTCACTGTAGCACGATTCAAGTCTCTATAATCTATACATAGTCATAAGGATCCATCCTTATTCTTTACAAAAATTACTGGTGCACCCCAAGGTGAGACACTCGGCCTTATTAGCCCTAAGTCCAGCAACTCTTTAAACTACATTTGCAATTCACAAAGTTCTGGCACTGTCATCTGATACGGAGTCTTGGAAATTGGTTTTTCACCAGGTTTTATCTCAATCGTAAAATCAAGCTCCCTCTCAGGAGGTAACCCGGGTAACTCGTTTGGAAAAACATCCTTAAATCCTGATAATACTGGGTACTGATTTAATGAGGTCCCCTTCCTTTCATTCACTGCTTCCACTACATATAGTCGACACCCTTGTATCAAGCATTTCTTAACCTTCATTGTTGAGATAAAGCATAGAGACATATTTCTCTATACACCCTGGATCTCCACTGGCCTTCCTTTGTCGTCGACACAAAGCACCATTTTTGTGAAACAATCTACCAAAGCTCGATGAGATTCTAACCAATACATTTCAATGATTATATCATACGGATCGAGAGAAGTGACGTATATCTTCAACCTGGTAGTACACACTCCTAGGTATACTATACAATTATCAACACTAGGTCCTACCGCTTGTTTTTCCCTCGAAGCCATCTCGACTTGTTTAAAGTCATCATGCTCGTAGGCTTCCAACCCACTCTTTTCTAATGTAGATGGTGAAATGAAACTATCTTTCACACCAGAATCAAATAAAATCTTAACGTTGTTATGATTTAGCGTACCTGATGAATTCACCACCGTGGATTGATGTTCGGCCTGGTGATTATTAACCGTTGCGTAAATCTGGTGGTTGTTACTTGCTCTTCCCATCGGGTCCTTTCCTTCTCTATGCACAAATCTTGATTGTAACTCTAGGCAGTCACGCTGGTAATGGGGTCCTCCACATCCCCAACAGGTAACATGAGATTGAACCTACGCACTATTTTGTGACTGCCTCTGAAATGAGTTCCTTCACCTGGAACCACTGCCTCTACTAGTTGTTCCCTGAGATGACCGTGGACCTGTCTACATCATTGGTGATGAACGAGATGCTGCACTCACTACCATTGAAATCCTTGTGGCTACTGTCCTTGGTGCGACTCTGTTACCATATGGAGGTGGCCTTGAGCCCCCTCCCCTGGGAAATATCCTAGGGGCCTTCCCCATGAATCTGAGATGATGTGGAAAGGAAGGTCTCGTACCTCCAGTTAAGTTCATGTGTTCCTTCGCATAATGCACATTTTCCACATCTTTCGCTACTAAAGAAGGTTTCCACATCCGCACCATAGCCCTTATCTTAGGGTTCAATCCATAGACAAAGCGTTCTGTCTGTCGTTGGTCATTATCCATATATGAGACATACTCGACCAATTCCATAAACCTGATCTCATATTCCTCTACGGTTCTATTTCCCTGTACTAGTGCATGGAATGCTCCTACCTGTTGTTCCTCATAGTAAGCTGGCAGATATTTCCTTCGAAACCTCTCCTCAAAAAGTTCCCAAGATACGGTGTCCAGGGTAAGATGCAATTGTCTTTCCAGGTTGCCCCACTAGTTCAAGGTGTTTTCTCTTAACTGAAAAATTGTTATCTTCACCTTTGAGGTGGATGCATAGTCCCTTAAGGCAAAACACTTTGTCATGCCTTCCAACCATGCTTATGTGCGTTCGTTGGTGCGACCCCCGACAAACTATGAAAGTTTGATCTTTTGCAGTTCTTGAGTGATGTATTCAGGTGGAGGTCCTCCCCCTGAATCCATTGATGCTTCTATATTACCCATTCTAGATGGTGGGGGTTCCACTTCGTTCCCTGCTGGTTGTCGCCCCTTTAAAGTCTCATTTATGGCCTCCAAAGAGCGCAGTATGAGAGCTAGTTCGGGTGATGGTGGTGGCGTCGCTGGCGGTGTTGGAGGTGCCTGTGACGATGCTCCTCTACCTCAATTCCCTCGAGTCCTAACCATCCTGTATGATTTAACCTACATCAACCAAAGTTGTCAGGGTGAGTTCAAGGTCGTTTCTCATTGCACAACTTAACTAGAGAATAGGGTTAGGCGTAAGTTTCTTTTACTTGTCTATAAATAGACGTTACTCTCTTTAGGGGATTGGCTAGGTTAGGGTTAAGCATCTAAGCTTGATGTTCTCGCCTAATAAAACTATTGATCCTCTTGCTCGATAACTATGCTAGCACTATACCCCACTCGCTAATCCCTCTAACTTACTTGCCTAGTGCGCATGAAGCCTCCTCCTGCTTGTCCTAGTCTAAGTCCTTTAAAATTTTCTCTTACAACTAATTAATGTGACTTCCAACCTAATGTTGATTAATTATTAAAGACTAATAATATAGACTAAGCTCAATCCTAAGTTTCAATCGCCTTAATCAACACTTTCAATTTAATCCCGAAAATTAATATTATTATTAGTATTAATTAATTAATCACTAATTTACTTAATCCTTCCAATTAATTTAATTAATTTTTCTCCAAGGCACATACATGGCGCATTGGTGTTTGGTTGTTTCTTAAGGTTTAGGCGGTGGGTGGTCGTGGGTTCAAAACCCATAGACTCCAAAACATTTCATTTTTTATTTTTTTTATAACTTTATTTATTAATATATTTTTATTTATTTATTTATTATTATTTTTATTTATCATTATAAAAATAAAAAATATAAACAAATAAACAAATAATATATATAATAATTTACGATGATCAATAATAAAAAAAATAATTTAAAAACAACAATTTTGTTTTTAAAATAACAAAGGGCGACCACGCATGAAGCCCACGTGCCCCGCCCTCGTTCCTCCAATGCCCTCCTGACCTAAACCTAACCCTACACGCCATAACACTAATTCCTTTTTTCCTCTTTTTCTCTTCTTGTGAGGTCTCTGGTTACCCGATTGACCACCATGGCTTTCTCTCATGGCTTCTCCTCCTCGTTTGTCAGGTGTTTGGTTTTTGGCATTGGTCACTGGCTTGTATTATGTGTGTTGTTTTGCATTGAGCTTGCAGACTTGTATTTCTAGGTTTTTGTTTTTTGTTTTAATACTAAATTTATTTATTTTTCCTTTGTGCAGTGCAAGAGCCTTCTTCCTCGTGGGTTCCTATGACTTAGTGTTGGTTTTTGTGCATTGGCTTGTTTGGTTCTCACGGGCTCCTCTCTCGGTCGTGGCATAATGCTTGGTGCATTCTCATTCTCTGCAGGAGATATGAAGGGTGGTGCTCTTAAACACACACCTTCTGGGATCCTTCCTTGTAACTTGTGCTTGGCTTGGGTGTTATGACGGGCTTTGGCACTTGGTAGTCAAAACCCAATTCCTTGCAGGAGGAGGATTTCTTGTTCATTGTCCTTTTTGCTACTATTGCCTAGGTGGTTTCAACAGCCATAGCCAAATCAGTGCTCCTGCCTCCTCTATGATTTAAGATGCTATGATGATGTGAGTGTAAGGATTCCCACTTGTACTTGGCGCTGGTGCTTAGTGCGCTGACTTGTGTTTCATGTGTAAATTTTTTTTGTTCGTTTTTATTTTTATTTTTTTTCAATCTATTATATTTTTTTTTATCTTTTGCCATGTATTGCAATATGCAGTTATGGTCTCCCACTGATATCCTAGTTCTTGGGTGTTGGGCTGGGTGTTCTATCGTTATCCTTAGCTCGGCTCTTGGGTATTATTTTGTTGGCATCTGCTGGGATAGTTCACTTGGTTCGCTGGAATAGATCGTGAGGGTTTGGCCGAATGGTAGTGCGTTCAACGAAGTAGTATGGGGTGACTCGGCCCAAGTTCGAATTCCTCCCAAGTTGTGCTTGTTGTTTGTTTGTTGTATAGACACGTAGTGCAATAAATTGCTCCCTCGTGGGTTCCTCATCCATATGAATTTATGCATGGTGCTCTGTGTTGTGTTGGGTTCTTAGATTGATAGCTCGTGGGCTTGGTTTGCACGTGAACTCACGTACTGAATAGCTTTGGTTCCCCTCCCTGTGGAATCTATCCTGGAGCCTTGACGTTTGGCACTGGGCTTTGTGTTATATGCCAGGTGCTTGGTTGTTGCAATAACCATTTCAGAGGTTGTCATTGTGCTAAGAGTCAATGTCAAAGATGACAATGCCCCTGCTTTGCTACTAGGCGTGAAGTGGTTGGAAATGAGTGACGTCCTCGTCATCTGGTTCAATGGGAGAGGGAAGAACACTTTCATGAGCATCGATATTATCAAGACTCTCCCATCCCATGGATCTTGTACTAGAAGAATGCGATGATGACTTGATGTATTAAATCCGTGGCTCATTTGTGTTGTGTTGTGGCATGTGTTGTTGATGCAGGTGCATTGGCGCTGATTCTGAATGCGTAGTGCTCTCATGGCCTCGTCCTCAGTGTGGTTGGGCATTGGGATTTGTGTTATGTGTTGGCTTATGGACTTGGTTGTTAGTGTAATTATCATCAATTTCATGTTCCTAATTTCCATTTAGTTTTTTGTTTCCTCTTTCTCGTTTATCATTTCAAGTATAATTGTTGAGGCTTGGACTTGGTGGTGGATTCGTTTGGTGCATGGAGTATTTGTATGACTTGAGGATTTGTATCTTGAGTTGAGATTAGATATTAGACCCTCAAATTCATTAACCAAAACTTCTTTATTTTATATACATATATATATATATATTTTTTCTTATTTCCTGTTTATGATAACGTAAGGTGGTTGGTTGAGAATAGGTTTTGAAGGGCATTTGGCTAGCAATAGCTCTAAAAGAAAGTACAGTGAGGATCTTTTGGGCAATTATGAAGCTAGCTCACCTCCTTTCTATCATTGGGAATTTTTTCTGGTTTCTCCATTTAATTATATATGTAACTCTTTTTTTTAAGAAAAATGTTTTATCTATCTTTATTCTATTTATTTCCTTTATAGAGGAAATTAAATCTTAGGTTTATTCTTGTATATATATATATATTAAATTTTGTTATCTTATTTTTTTTTATGTTAAAGACCCTCACCTACTTAGTTTTATGTTTTGGTTGTAGAAAAGGACTCTTACTGATAATCAAATGGTTTGAGTTGGTTGACATGTGGCTCCTATAGGTGTAGGATCTCTTTTTCAAGATTTATATAAGGGGTTCTCTTAGGGTTTATGAGTCATTTCTTGTTATTTTCTAGGGTTTTAGTTGTCATTTTGTTTTGCATTAGTTCTACATTATTCATGGCCGTCAAGGGATTTAAATTAAGGGTTTCAGGTTGCATGCTTAGGTTTTCAGGGTTGTTCACAGGATACATGACATAGCTTTCAGTCAAGATGATGGGTGGGTAGGTAGGCCCGTGGCCCAAGATTTTAAACTATGACTCTGATACCATGTGTAGGGGTCTAACTTAATTAAAGCCAAAAAATTCATACAATTAAACATATAATTCCTTTCTCATTGCATAAATAATTCATTCACCATCATATAAGCATATAATATTCAGCAGAATTTAAAATTTATCCACAGCATGAAAATAACTCAACAAATTCATAAATAAAATACCTCCTTCTGATGCTAATTCCCACTGATCTGGTTGTCCTTTCCCTACTTCCTTTCCTAGCCCAATGCACTGACCAAACCCTGCCCAAATCAACTAACCTCCTAGCCAGCTAGGAGTAGCCTGTCCGACTCCCTAGCTCCAGGATACCGAAAGGAATCCTAGCCCCCATGCCCAAAACCCCCAGCAACCCGATGCCCCCTACAATGGTTCACCAAAAACCCCCAAAATCACACTCCCCACACCAGAAAAATATGCCAAACAGAAAGCCGATACCTCCTCCAAAATGATTTCTCCCTCCAAGATCATAATCCCTCTTCCGTAAGACTCTTCCCCCTCATATCTTCCACTTCACCGACTCTCCTCCCCTCCATTAATTACCTTATCCCCATCCTTTATTATCTTATCCCCTCCTTTATTCTCTTATCCCCTCCTATCATATGTAAGTTTCAAAAGGATTAAATTAAAGTTGTTAAGCCCCTTAATTTATTACCCATGTCATTGAATGTGATATGTAATCAATTAATTAATTAGTTAATCAATCAAAAGTTATAAACAATTAATTAATAATTAATTAATTAATATTATTAATACTAATCATTGTTTAACTAAAACCATATTAGGACAATTAATTATCTAATTAATTTTACTTAATAATCCCTAAGCATCTATTTGACCAAGATTGTTACATTTTCCAAACCTTTCTATATCTGACATCTTTCTTTTTCTCTGTAGAATTTTCTTCATCTTGTTTTATTACCAATCTTGGGATCTCTAGAACCTGGTCTTTGTTCACCCGTTCTTCATGTTTTCTTATCCATACTTTCGTATATCTTATATCAGTTTTCTCTTTCATGGAAGTATCGATCATGCCTATACAATCACTAGTTATGTTTCCATAGTTATGACATTTGTAACATTCAATGTTACATGGGGCCACATAGGAATTTCTTGCTTGAACATTTTTATAATCCTTGCAATCTGCAACCTTATGTCCAAAACTAGTACAATAAAAACAATGACAATAAAAAATATTTGCATACCAGGGAGTGAATGATCTTATTTGTGGTGTAGTCCTTCTAAATTTATTCCTTGACTGATCATGATCATGATTGAATCTTCTTTATGGATAGAACATGGATGGTCTTCTTGAAGATGTATCTTTAATAATTTTCTTAGATTCTGGTTGACCATGATTCCTTCCTTTGAGTACTTCTGCATAAATCTTTTTATTTTCTTCATTCTTCTTTTCTAGCAACCTAGAGTGCTTCTATTCATTCTCTAAAACTGATGTGGATGTTTTTGTCTCTTCAACGTTCTTGTTGAGCTTGATGATTTTACTTCTCAATGTGACAACTTATTCTTCAAGCTTCTCAACCTCTTCTTCTTTATTCATTATCTGAGACTTCATGACTTCTTCTGTTCTTTTCACTTCTTCAAGATGGATTTTTAATGTGATTATTTCTTCTTCAAGTCCTTTCTCTTCTTTACCAAACTCTTCCTCAAGCTAGTTTAGATCGTTAGTTATTTCCTTAAGATGATCTGCCAATATATTTTCTCTCACTTATGCTTCTTCCATCTATGCTGCTATGTTGTCTTCCAAATACTTCTTTTGATCATTATGATTTTCTTCGATATTTTGGCTTCTTCTACCTGAGTTCTTAAGTTCTTGATGATCTATTGGGCTTCTTAAAAAATGTGATCACTTTCCTTTTGTTTCATCAATTCTTTCTTGGGTGACTTGTTTTCTTCTCTTTCTTTTCTTAGTTCATCTAATGTATTGATCAATTCTTCTTCATAATTGTCTTCTTTTTCAATTAGTTTTTTTGTCTCATTTACTTCATGGCATTCTATTTCAAGATGTTCTCATTTTTCACAATTAAAGAAAACAACATACCTCTCTTGATTATGTACTCTTCATATTCTGAATTTGTTTGAAATGGTGAACATATTTATTCTTGATTTGTACCTGCATCTTCTTTGGCATTTCCTGAATCTACGATGGGTGAAGAATATATATTATGTAACTTATCCCAATTTTTTTTGGATGATGAACATTTACCAACCTTTTATCTTACCGGATTAGGAAATCCTTCCCAGATGAAATCCATTACTATTTTTTTTATTATTCTTCAATTCGTTCTTAGCTGTAGTATTTTCCCTTTTTGAACTATCATATCCTGTAACGAATGATAGCCAAATACTATACCACTGTGCCTATAAAAATACTTTCATCCTTCCATTTCATATCTCATACTTTAAACCATTCTGACCATTAAACAATGCTACTCCATTCTCATATAATCCACGATCTCCTTCCAGTGGTTAAATGCTTTTCTGAAGAAATTGGCTCTAATACTAATTGTTGGATTACTCAGAGAGGGGGTGAATCAGTAATAGATAAATTTAATCATTTTTAACCATAAAATACAAGTGTTATATGAATGTAGAATTATTATCCAATAGTTGCAGAGTAAATAAACAATGAACAAAAGAGCAATCATGCACATACATAGTACACCAATGTTTTTACATGGAAACCCAAAGCGGAAGAAAACCACATAATTTTTATTATTATATGTCTTTAAGAATTAGATTCATTGGAAGCACCAACTTCTTTTGTTTTCCAGTTTTAACTGAAAGGAGGCTCCAACCCCCTAGTTTCTCATGCTACAACCTAAGGGAAGCTCCAACTCCCTAATTCTATGGATATAACCAGAAGGAGGCTACAACCCCCTATGTTCTTTAGCTACAACCACATTTCCTTGCCCCATCCAACCACCTTATAATATAAGTATAATGATGTAACTATTGTCACACTATCACTGTGAGATATACTAATTTAAACCTGTACCAATCAACATGCACCAAACAACCTGTACCAATAACCTGTGCCAACATGTACCATACATCAACCTGTACCTCAACCTGTATCATAAACAAATGCATCAACCATGAACCAAACCTTTACAAATAACATGTCACATCAATCTTATCAACCAAATCATATCTACTCACTAATATCAATCGCCAAGAAAAATATCAACCATATGCAAAATATCACCAGCATGTGCATCAACCAAGCATAACACAACAACTAATAATCATCACCAAGATGAATATGTGCTTCTAATAATAATATACCAATATAAGTATGCTACATCATTCATAAACCATGTGTCAAGAATACTACTAACAAGTGCCTCCAACCATGTACCAAGTATGTACCAATCATGCATCAACTACTCATCAACTATGACTCATTAATATGTACCAACATCATCAACTATACACCTCATGTATGTGCCAACTCATCAACTACTTGTATCAACCATGTACCCAATATGTACCTCAACCAAAATACCTCATCAATTTCATCATCCAAATCTGATTTGTAACTTTGTAAAAGACCTGGTGTATATGATCACATACCTGCAAACCTTCCTTAACTTTAACAACAAGAGACTAGCATTTTCATCAAACTTTACTTTAGTCTCACATGACTAATTTTGGATTAGTCAAAAGCCCTAACTTGAAATAATCATAAATATGTACCTGTAATGAATAAAGATATGAAAATATTACACAATGTTCTTCAATTTCTTTTATGAAATTCCTCCAGGTTTCACTACTTGAAACTTCTCAGAAAAGGAGTTATAGCAAAAATGGCATACCTTGCTGAATTTTGGCTTATTCTAGAGATCGAACTTGTAGAGAATTCCCCGCACAAAATATTTGTTGTATAGATATGAAAATGGTACACAACATAATAAAGATTGTAATCTAAAAAACACATTTTGTCTTACTTAAATTGGATTTGTTCTGAATAAGTTATGATGTTTTTACCTGAAACACCTGTTTTAGAGTAGCTTCAAGACTACCCACAAACCCTATTTTCCACGGAGTGTAACTCCAAAAATACAACGAAACACAAGATGAAATTTTTATCACATCTACTTGTATATGTTTCCTCAACAACCTCCATATTTCGCGATCTGAATCATTCTAAAAAAAATGTTATTGTGAAAATGGTGAGATGACCTATAGATAACATACCTTAGAAAACATCATCAAAAGAATTTATCCTCCCTTGAATTTCGGCCTTTTACTTCACCTTCCCTCTGAAATTTACCTTAGATATCCTTTGTTTACCTCATTTACTTGTATATATTCAATATTCTCAAGTATGATTAAATGAGAGACCCTTGCCTCTTATTTATACTTTTATGTAGCTTCCTCAAGGGGTTACCTTCTAACCATCTTAAACCACTTTCCTTATTTTAGGGCTAATCCACTTCTAACCACTTGTCCACTTAGTAATTTATCCATTAAATTTATTATTTAAATAATTTATTTTGTATCCACTTTGACTTATAGTACACTCATCACTTCAATTTATTATTTAAATAATTTTTTCTTTGCAACCACTTTGACTGTTTTGACCTTTTGGGGCTTCTAGATGACTCTTGAGGGTTCTCCAACTTGACATGGCCATAACTCTCTAACCGTGAGGAGTTATGTGATGTTCCACACACCACCGGAAATGGAATGGCATGTAATGTCCATCTAGAATAGTATTATTTAAATAATTTCTTCTTTGCAACCACTTTGACTACTTTGACCTTTTGGGGCTTCTAGATGACTCATGAGGGTTCTCCAACTTCACATGGCCATAACTCTCTAACCATGAGGAGTTATTTGAGGTTCCACATACCACTAGAAATGTAATGGTATGTAATATCCATATAGAATATTCTTACCTTCAAATATATTAAAACTCATACCATTATACATCAAACAAACTTGGGTCCATTTTCCAAACCTTTGTGCTACTGAAATTCGCTACTGAACTTTATTCAAGGGTTGACATCAATGAAAAAAAACCCAAATAATCAACATAATTAGTGTTTGATTTGAATTTGATTGTGTGTACTCATTTTTGTGGTCTCAATTTGCATATTTTTCGATCATTATGAAATATCCCAGTTCCAGCCGATCTAGATATCTACTATTGATCTAGTGTTATGTCTCACAGATTTGATACTCTGGGGGTTTCTGGATGTGTTTTATATTCAGATCTAATACTTTGGGGGGTTTTGGATGAATTTTAGTTATTTTCTTGAGATGTTTTGTGATTTTCATATGTGCATGGTATATATTATGGTTTAAACATTATATATATGATGCATGCAGAAATAAGGAACAACAACCGCCCAATAATATGCATTATGAGATTTAATTAGGGAAATACAATGATATGTTGGAAATATAGAAAATATTCATCAGTTAGATCTCATGGATTGTCATTGAAATACAAGAAAATAACATAAAATACCCATGACCAGAAGATGAAGGAAGATATGATGCATGCACTGATAGATCGACAAAATCAACAGTTCCAGAGAAGCACAGTAACTACTACAAACTGGAAAACTCATCTGGAATGCTATAACTGTCAAAATGAGCTAGAAATTATCTCAATCGAAGTGCCTTGTCCTCTAGAATTATCTTGGTGACTTTCATATGGAATATATGTCCTTTGAGGCTCCAAATCTCACCTCGTGGGGGTCTACACACCTCATGGTCTCTCTGAGTGCACCCAAATGATTACACCAAAAAAATATTCTATTATATGTCTCAAAGTGTTCACCCTAGATAATGATGAATTGGGTTAGAGGGGTTTCCTTAGATATGATATGATAATCTGTCTATAACCCCAACTATCCTTCCACAAGAGTTGCACCCTAGATGGCTGAATGTTGTGCCCCGAAGGATTCCCCCATCAGAATTTGATGGCAGGTGACTCAATATATGTACCTTGGATGAATATCAACTAGGTTGGAAGGGATCTGTAATACACGATTTGATCTCATGCAGCTACACAAACCCTCTCTCTAACCTTGCACCCTCATTGGCTAAGCTACACAATACTGCAAACTGGATACTCCTGAATTGCACAGTGAAATACCTAGATGGTATCTTCAATGGGATAGGGTGTGTATCTCAATTAAAAAACCAATCAATGGTGGTGGTTTCCTCCAGAAATCCACAAAACAGTAGAAGTCAAATCTCCTCCTCCTATGGGAATTCTCTCAACATCAAATCATAACATAGAATAATAAGGAATTAGTCAAATTCCTCCCTTTATACTCTTCATGATCTAATTCACCATTGACCTCACTTAAGCTAGGTGATTTTCCTCCTAAGGTGAGTAATTAATTACTTAAGTCCCCCCCTTAATACCTTTTCGTTCTATTTCTCCATTGACTTAGGCTTAAGTGACATTTCCTATTTTTTGGCTTAATTCATCGTTTAGCCATCAATTCTCCCTTATTTCTCCTCTAGTTCCATGTTTTTCCTGACTATAGTCTACAGGAACAGATAGACTACTAAGTCACTTTGTGATGGCTTGTCCTTGGAAACAAGACATCACAATCCTCCCTTATCGATATTTCTTGTCCTCAAGAAACATCAATCTTGGGTGCTGCAAAATATGCTCCCCCTCCCATGTGGCATCCTCCACTGGAAGTTCCCTCAATATAAGAAATCACTCCCTGATGATCCTGTTAGCACCATGATTTTCATAGCTAAGGCTAGAAGTTTGTCAACAGTTTGCAAAGTCATACCTGTTAGCACCAATATTGTTTTTATGCCTGGCATAATCTAACATCTCCAAGGGTCAGTTTCAAAGGGAATCTTTATCATTTATTATTTCCATTTCCATTTGCAACTGCACGCTGCAAAATTCACTCCACGCTACAAAATTTTCTACGCCCCACGCAGAGGATGTTGTCGCGCAGAGGATGTTGTCATGCAGAGAATGTTGTTGCACAAAGGACGTTTTCACATAGAGGATGATGTTGCATAGAGGATGTTGTTGCACAGAGGATGCTATCGTGCAAAGGATGTTGTCACGTAGAGGATGTTATCACACAAAGGATGATGTCGTGTAGACGATTCTATCACGCAAAGGAATTTTTCATGCAGAGGATCCTGTAGCACAAATGAAGTTGTCGTGAAAAATATTTTGTCACGTAGAGGATGCTATCGTGCAAAAGACATTGTCGCGCAGAGGATGTTGTTGCAGATAGGATGTTGTCACGTAGAGGATGTTGTCGCGCAGAGGATGTTTTCACGTATAGGATGTTGTCACGTAGAGGATGTTGTCAAGCATAGCATGTTTTCATGTAGAGGAGGTTGTCATGCATAGGATGCTATCGCGTAGAGGATGTTGTCGTGCATAGGATTTTCATGCGCACTAACTACAGGGTGCGCTACGCAAATGACTGGTTTAGTAATCAACTTCAAGATCACTTTATGAACAAATGGAGAGTAATTTTGAAAATCCCTGAGAGGTTTTTTCGAGGACAAAACAAATAATAAAAACCTCTCTCATATTTGAAAACCGTTTCACATTTTTGGATATTCGAAGGAATATTTGATCCCTATTTTTCAGTTTTCATGATTTCCTGTCTGAGACATGTTTTTGCGACACGTATTCCAGACATCTTGAAATGAATTTCAAAAAGATGAGAGAGTGTTTTCTTTATAACGATCTTACCTACAAAAACCTCTCTCCGTTTTGAAAAATAGTTTTTTATTCGTGATATATGATGTCATATTTAACGCCTTTTTTCCTAGTTTGTTGCACAATCCACTACACTTTTGTTGTAGGTTACTCTTGTGTAGAAGACTTGTTTGTAGGGGTGACAGAGTGTCCAAAAATAAACATGATGACTTATCACAACCATATGGTCTAATTTTGATCATGATCAATTATTGTAAAGAATATTTTAGTTACGATTATGATTTGGCAAAGTCAGGTTTTCTATTTTTGGTAAATCCATTGAATTTATTGTTCTCTTTCAAAGAAATTGGATCCATGATTCTAGGAGAGAGTAGTTAGACCCTAGAAGTCAAGGGTGAAATTATTTTTCTATATATGGGGATCATTTTCATGTAAAAGGGGTTGGTTGGAAAAATAGTGTAGACAGGGACTATTGAATGTAGGTTTTGAAATCGATTGAAACTTAATGCAAAGGTCCTAAAGCTTTGACAAAAAGATTATAATGGTGGTAGTTTGATGTATTGTAATATCTATTTGTGTACTTTATTTGTTGTGTTATTTATATTCATATCTGTAGTTTTGTCTAAATAGGAAAGAGGAACGTGATTCGAATCTATAATTCACTGCACGGTGCTCTAGATTTGCGCCATTTAGACGACTATGTTTCTTCCAAGTGAACTTTGAATTCATCCCCAGTGGTGCTCCAAGTTTCTTCATGTGTTTTTCTCTCACCATACACAATGATTTTTAACTAAAATATTGTTTCTTACTTAACCTTTATCCTCTCAAGTTCATTCACTAAGTCATTTGTTTCTATTGTTTTATTAAATTGACTTCACAGCTTGAGGTCTTGCTTTCTTTTGCCAATAGAGCCAGAAATATTGTATGAAAGTGTTAAATCTAACCGACATTTTAAAACCATAACCCGTATAGAGACGAAGTCTCAAAGAGATCCATCTCCTGGTTGGAAAGGCTAGTTTCTGGCCTCAAAGTTGGTTTGTAGGTTGCCTCTGTCATTCATTTTTTCAGCCGAATGAAGTTTACAGAGTGCTAACATTCTAGCATCATTGTCAAGGACGAAGGTGAAATCTTCCCTGGGAGAAAATACAAATTTCATATCTGAGTATTGACGGTGAAAAGTATTCAGACACAAAAAGGTTGTACATAATTCACTTAGCGACTCCATTTTCAAGAATCTAGAATTCAAAAGTTTCATGGTGACTCCATCGTCCAAAGACTTAGTAGCCTGAAGATTTTATTGGCGACTCCAATCAAACTTAAAATTTGATTCAGAGACTCCACTAGAGGACGAGATCCATTGACAGAGCTATGAAAGGACATCATGGAAGAAAACAAGTACCTAAAGTTGAGTTTTTTCCAAGACATAATATTTTGTGTTACTAACTACCTTTTGTCCTTTCCTAAACATGCTAAACAAATTTTTATTTATCTGCTGCATTCAAATGATGATCATGAGAATATTTCAATTGTATATCCTCCTCTTAAAGTTGTACATATATCTCCTCATTTTATCATTGATTTTGATCAAAATCTTCCACCTGAGCCATGTCATGACCATAGCCAAGTTGATGAGCCTCATGAAACCAAGGTTGATGTCTCATCCCTTGTACTTGATAAAAAACCCTCCAAGATTCATCATAGATACAATCCTTTAAAATTACCTCACATCCTTCATGATTTTCCTCCAAAGCACTATAAGTACCTACCTGTGTTTGATGGAGAACCTAATGCCATCACAGCTGAAAAACACATCCAATATGTTGAACATTTTATAGATTTGTTTGAGATTGATCATGATGATGTTTGTATGAGGTCCTTCTCTCAATCCTTGAAAGGGGATACCAAAGACAGGTTTAAACATTTGCAGCCAGAGACAATTAGCTCATGGGAGGAATTGAAGAATGTATTTTTGAAGTTTTGGGGCAAGGATAAATCTTTGGATCTACATCTTACAAATTTCTATGCCTTGAAAAGGCAGAGAAATGAAACTATTTCTACATTCAGTAGAAGGTTTTCCAGTATTTATTACAATTTTCCCAAAGAAATTCAACTCACTGAAGTTGTTGCCATGCTCCATTATGCAACAACTTTTCATCCAGATTTGTCTTTCCTCTTGATGGAAAGAAGACCTAATTCCTTACAACAAATGTTTAATGATGCTCAGGAGATTCAAAAAAATATCCAAGCATGTAAGCATATTCAAAATGAGGAGTTGGATGTTTAAGAACATGATCGTGAATATGAACAGAAAACAATTGATTTGAATCTTGAGCAGAGAGTTAATAATATCATATGCCCTCTTGAAGTTTTAAATGCTAATGATTTTGCAAAGGATTATATTCCACTTATTAAAAGAGAAGGTTCTAATTTATCTTCTGATTCATCCCATGATAAGCATGGGGTTGATTGTTTTATGTATTCATTTGTAGAGAGTCATGAAGATGGATTTGCAAATCAACTTGTTGAAGAGAAAAATGATGTTCCAAGCTCTTCCTCGTTAGATGACATTGTAGTTGTTGTTGATTTTCCTATATATGATGACTATGATGATGATTATGATGTTGACATCCTAGAACAACCAACTGCATGTTCTCTATCATAAAATTTTCCTTTTCAGTAGTGTAATGAGAGCAATCAGCCTACATATCACAGTTACAAAGAAGAAAGTATTGAATCAACTGAAGGAAATTATTTACCTTTATGCTTTTCTTCATTCAAATTGTTGAAATAAAATTCTAAGATCATCATTGAAGAAAAGGAATGTGTGTTGATGCCAAATCACATTGGTTCACTGGAACAAATTGACAAGAAATTGCAACAATCTTCCCATGTGTTTGATGACCCTGTTACTTGTTATGTAGAAGGTCTTGTCAGTTCAAAATTGCAGCCATTGGTCGAAGATGAATCTGAAAATGAGTGTGTTCAACAATCCAAAGAAATTGAAAAATGTGCATATGGAAACAGTGAATAAAATGAAGAAGGTTTTGAATCAGGTGAAAGAACCTTGCCATTGTATTTTTCTTCTTTCAAATTGTTGAAGAAAAATGTTTATAATGTTTCAAATCAAAAATTCTCCAGGCATGATGTTGAATATGAAGAAAACAGTGGAATTTCAAATGAAAACTATCTTCCATTATGTTTTTCTTCCTTTGAATTGTTGAAAGTAAATCATGAGATAACAGAGGAAGCAGGGAAGTCTATCTGCATTCACAGTGACATTGTTTTACATGAGAAAATTGTTATCATTCAGGAAGACCAACAACCTTCTCATGCATATAATGATTGTGTTGTTGATTACATGGGAGGTTATTTTAGTTCAGATTTGTAGTTTGTGCTCAATGACCATCTTGGAAATAAAGATGATGGTTAATCAACGTCAGTGTTAGATATGGATTTATTTCCACCAGCGGTTTCATTTCATCCAACACTATCTTCTAATTCAGAAGATTTTTATTTCCAACAGTCTCAACAGATTTTTTAGCCTCTTGTTGGCAATCAATAGGTTAAATCACATGAAAACAAGAATGGAGTGAAAGGGGTGAAACATGATTTTTTTTTGTGCATTTTTTAGAGGATCCATTTTTAGTCTTGTTGGAGGCAACAAACAGTTCCAATGTTTTAAATTTTTTGAGATTTGAATTGATAGGTAAATTATTAAATGAATTATTAGTAAACTGACTTTGGAGCAAGCATGTGCAAAGAAGACAAACAGTGGATAAAATGATTGCATGGTTGCATTGGAATTATGATTTCACTTGATTGGTAGTTCATTTCAACAGTTAGGGTAGGTAGGTGAGAATAATCTTGTTGGTAAATCATTTTTTAGTTTTTATTTTCAGTAGTGTGTACATTCAGATTTTAGCGGTGTATTCAACGTTTAGTCTCTAGTTGAGAGTAGTCTGCAGACTTTGGTTTTTAGCAGACACTGGTGACAGGTCGGAGCAGGGTACACACACATGTTTTGGGAAAAATCCAATGGATAAGGCACCTGGTCTACTATTCTTTTCTACCTCACAGGGAGGATAACATCCCCATTGGAGCCAACTATTATCACCATGATTTTCACAGCTAAGGCTAGAGGTTTGTCAATGGTTTGCAAAGTCATGCATGTTAGCACCAATATTATTTTTATGCATGGCATCATCTAATACATCCAAGGGTTGCTTTCAAAGGGAATACTTATCATTTATTATTTTCGTTTCCATTTGCAACTATACGCTACAAAAGTCATTGCGCCCTGCAAAATTTCCTACGTGCCACATAGAGGATGCTGCCGCGCAAAGAATGTTGTCACGCAGAGAATGTTATTGCGCAAAGGACATTTTCATGTAGAGGATGTTGTCACGCAGAGGATGTTTTCATGCAGAGGATGTTATCACGCAAAGGACGTTGTCATGTAGAGAACATTGTCGCGCAAAGGACGTTGTCGCGCAGAGGATGCTATCGTGCAAAGGACGTTGTTTCACAGAGGATGTTGTCGCGCAAAGGACATTGTCACGTAGAGGATATTGTCGCGCAAAGGATTATGTCTCATAGAGGATGCTATCGCACAAATGATTTTGTCATGCAGAGGATGTTGTCACGCATAGGATGTTGTCGCGTAGAGGATGTTGTCGCGCATAGGATGTTGTCGCACAGATGATGTTGTCGCGCATAGGATGTTATCATGTAGAGGATGTTGTCATGCATAGAATGTTGTCACACAGAGGATGATTTTTCACATAATATTTTATTGCATAGAGGATGTTTTCGTGCAAATGAGTTTCCTGCGCACATGCTACACAGTGCACTGCGCAAATGACTGGTTTAGTAGTAAACTTAAAAATCACTTTCTGACCAAATGGAGAGGAATTTTGAAAATCCCTGAGAGGTTTTTGTTGAGGAAAAACAATGAAATAAAAACCTCTATCATATTTGAAAATTGTTTCATATTTTGGGATATTCAAAGGAATATTTGATCCCTATTTTTTAGTTTTCATGATTTCCTGTCTGAGACATGTTTTTGAGACACATATTACGGTGAGCTAGAGATGAATTTAAATAAATAGAGAGAGGTTTTTATTTATAGAAATATTATATAAAAAAACCTCTCTCAGTTTTGAAAAATAAGTTTTTATTCGTAATATAGGATGTCATATTTAACACCTATTTTCCCAGTTTGCTGCTCAATCCACTACGTTTTTGTTGTAGGTTATTGTTGCGTAGTAGACTTGTTGTGTAGGGGTGACAGAGTGTCTAGAAATTAACATGATGAATTATCACAAACATATGGTCTAATTTTTATTATGATCAATTATTTTAAATAATATTTCGGTTACGATTATGATTTGGCAAAGTCGGGTTTTCTATTTTTAGTAAATCTGTTGAAGTTATTATTCTCTTTCAAAGAAATCAGATCCAAGATTCTAGGAGAGAGTAGTTAGACCCTATCAACCAAGGATGACATTAGTTTTCTATATATGAGGATCATTTTCATGTAAAAGGGTTTGGCTGGAGAAATAATGTAGACAATGACTATTGAATGTAGATTGCGAACTCGATTGAAACTTAATGCAAAGGTCCTGAAGCTTTGACTGAAATATTATGACGGTGGAATTTTAATGTATTGTAATCTCTCTTTTTGTAAGTTCTTTCATTTTTTATTTATATTCATATATGTATTTTTATCTAAATAGGAACGTGATTCGAATCTATAATTCACCGCACGGTGCTCTAGATTCACACCTTTTAAATTACTATGTTTCTTCCAAGTGAACTCTGAATTCATCCCCAATTGTGCTTTGAGTTGCTTCATGTGTTTTTCTCTCACCATACACAATGAGTTTTAATTGAAATATTGTTTCTTACTTATCCTTTATCCTCTCAAGTTCAGTCAGTAAATCATTTATTTCTATCATTTTCTTAAATTGACTCCATAGCCCAAGGCATTGCTTTATTTCGCCAATACAACCAAAAATATTGTATGAAAGTGTTAAATCTAGATGACAGTTTAAATCCATAACCTATACAGAGACAAAGTCTTAGAGAGATCCCTCTCCAGGTCAGAAAGGCTAGTTTC
Organism: Picea engelmannii; assembly: GCA_009831015.1. Taxonomy (NCBI): domain Eukaryota; kingdom Viridiplantae; phylum Streptophyta; class Pinopsida; order Pinales; family Pinaceae; genus Picea; species Picea engelmannii. The sequence continues at coordinate 1,079,586 of ML776615.1, forward strand.
CAACCTCAAAGTTGGTTTGTAGGTTTCCTCTGTCATTCATTTTTTTTTCCAAACGAAGTTTACAGAGTGCTAACAAACCCTATTCCTCAACCTACACTCTCTTTGCTTGAGCACCTCCTCTAGCACTAGCTCCAAGTGACCCTCCTCATATAAGGGTGGAAACTCCTCTGACGTGTTGATATGTTGTCCCACTGCCATTTTGAGGAAAGAAACTTGAAATACGTTATGAATATTGCTACCTTCTAGTAGCTCTAACTCATATTCCACCTCACCTACCCTTATGATGACTCTGTATGGCCCATAAAATCTCGAGTTCAGTTTCTCTGCTCCACTCCTCTTCAAGGAGGACTATCGGTATGGATTTAATTATTGAAAAACCAAGTCCCCAACCTTGAAAATACACTCTACCCTCTTCCTGTATGCATAGATATTTTTTTGGTTCTGTATTGCCTGCAAGTTTTCCTTCACTACCCATAGAATCCTCTGGCTCTCCTCCACCCAATCTTTGGCCCCTGGGACCCTACTATCCCCAAACACAGTCTCCACAAAAGTGGGTGCATCATATCCATACAATTCTTTAAATGGAGACATCATGATAGACATATGGTGAGCCATGTTGTAACAATACTCACCCATGTGCAACCACCTCACCCATGTGCATTGTTGTCCTCCCACATAGTTCCTTAGATACCCCTCCACCCATTTGTTGACAATGTTTGTCTGTCCATATTTTTGTGGGTGGTAGCTGGTACTCATGGCTATCTCTATACCCGTCAACCGAAAAATCTCCTGCCAAAATGCGTTGATGAAGTGCCCATCCCTATCACTAACTATTTTCTTGGGTAGGCCATGCAACCTGAATACCTCTCTGGAAAAAAACTCTGCTACCTGTATGGCCTTGTAGTATGTGGGTATGGAAAAGAAATGTGCAAATTTGGTCATCCTGTCAACCACTATGAATATACAATCCATGTCCTACACTCGAGGAAGGCCTATAATGAAATCCATAGAAATGATCTCCCATTTCTGCTCTGGAATGGGTAGAGGTTGAAGTAATCCTACTAGGTGTGTCTACTCAGAATTGTTTTGCTGACAAGTCGTGTACTCCTGAATGTGCTTCAGTACATCATCCTTGATACCCTTCCATGAGAATATCTCCTTGATATTCTTGTAAGTTTTGAAGTACCCTTGGTTCCTTGTTGTAGGTGAATCATGACACACCTTCATAATCTTCCCCTTTAAGTTAGATTCTAGAACCAAGTAGATATGGTCCTTGTAGAAAATGACTTCATCTAGTACCCCATATATATCATCAACTACCTTTCATCCATCACCTCACAAGAAAATTTGTTTTTGGAGTATTCCACCAACAAATATTCTTTCCAATCTGTGCAAATGTCCATCATCAAACACTCTGGTGGCCTCCTGGACAAGGCATCTGCCATGATGTTCCTTTTTCCATTGACATAATAAATGTCAAAGTCAAAGGATTGGATATTTGATACTGACTTATGATGTCTCTCATTGAGGTCTTTCTGATCCAGGAAATGCTTGAGACTGTTGTGATCAGTCTTCACTACGAATCTGCTACCCACCGGATACTGCCTAAATTTGGTTAAGGTGTGCATGATTGCTAGAATTTCCTTGTAGTAAATAGAGTAGAGTTGCTCCAACTCACTAATATTCCTTCTCTCAAACAAAATGGGATGGCCTCCCTGCATCAACACTACTCCAATCCCCACCCATGATGTGTCACACTCCAAGACGAATGACTGTGAGAAGTCTGGAAGGGATAGAATAAGGAATGTGCTCATAACCTCCTTCATCTTCTCAAATGTCCATTGTGACTCCTCTATCCACTGAAAGGAACCCTTCTTGGTCAAATATGTGAGTGGTGCTCCTAACTACGAAAAACCATGACAAACCTCCTGTAATAGATACACAACCCAAAGAAGCTCTTCAACTCTAACAAACTTCTGGGTGTTAGCCAATCCAAAATGGCCCTAATCTTCTCTTGATGTACCTGAACCCCTTGTGCACTGATGATGTGGCCCAATTAAAGAAACCTTGTCATCCCAAACTCATACTTGGACTCTTTGGCATAGATTGATTGTGCATCCATGATGCTCAACACCTCCTCCAAGTGCCCCATATGCTCCTGCCATGTCCTTTTGTAGACCAAAATGTCATTGAAGTAAACAAAAACTAATTTCCTCAAATTGCCCATAAATATATGGTTCATGCAATATTGGAATGTAGATGGTGCATTGGTTAGCCCGAATGGCATAACCAAAAACTTGACATAGCCAAAATGACACTGAAATGTCATCTTCTCTATGTCCTACTCTTTGATATTGATCTGATGATATCTAGAGAGTAGATCAATATTCGAGAAGTAAACTGCCCCATGCAGTTCATCCATCAACTCGTTAATGTGATGGATAGGATAACAGTTCTTGATGGTTTTCTTATTCAAGACCCAGTAATCGATGCACATCCTCATGGTACCATCCTTCTTCAGGACTAAGACAACTGAAGAGGGGAATGGAATGATACTAGGTCTGATGTGTCCCATCTCAAACAATTCCTTGATTGATTTTTCTATCTCATCCTTGAACCTCCTAGGATGGCGATAGGATGAAGTGATCATGGGTTTGGCCCCCTCCTCCAACTCAATGGTGTGTTCAAATTCCCTATCTGGTGGTCTCCCTAGTGGAATTGAACCAAAAAACTATTGATGTCATCCCAACAAGTTCCTGATCTCTGTTTGATACTGCTTTCGACCCTTTGAATCCTTCCACGTAGTGATCAAGCACTCTGCAGAAAATGCTACCTCCCCATACCTGAAGATCCTCTCCATCCTCTTGGTTGATATTTTCTTGGGTGTTTCTGTCGACATGCCCCTCAGACCAAACCTCTTCCTAGCACTGTCTCTAAGCCCCATCTCCAAGGTTTGGTAGTTGGTAGTGATTTTACCCAAGGTGATCAACCACTGGACTACCAAAATCACATCTGTGTCTAATAGGTCAACCACATAAAATGTATTTCTCATGGTGTAGTTTCCTAACTTGATCTCCAAGTCCAGAACTCTATCTATACACTCCATTGTATGGCCATATGCTACTGTGACATCAAATCCCTCAAACTCCTTTGTCTGAAGGGCCCATCTTGATACCAATGAAGCGTCGATGAAGTTGTGGGTGGCCCCACCATATATCAGGGAGAATTCCCATTTCTTCTAAATAATCCCTCTGATATGGAGGGTTTCATACTTGGGAACACCAGAAAGGGTCACTATGACTCCTCCCTTTACTGGTTTCCATCTACTAGCCTACTTAGGAGGCTATGGAAATACCAGTGGGTGGGCACCTGCTAGTGTCAATGGTCTACGTGGAGGTTTCTCCTCCGCCTACTCTGACTCCTCCTATGAGCTAGTGGATCCACTATCCTTCTCCTCCTCCTTACTTTACACACTATTTATTTCCACCTCAATATAGTGAATCTCTCCCTTGCCGATGTACCTGTGGCCTGGGACCCAAGGATATATACAGTTGAAGAAAATCTTCCTCCTCATAAGCTCTCACCTCATCTCATCATACAAATTCTCCTTGCCCTTCCATTCTCTCTAGAATGGCTTCTAGTCTCTATCCTTCTATGATACAAAGGGTTTGGAAAAGGGTTTAGTTTTTGGCACTGAGTCATCCAAATATCTAGTGTGTAGGATGTCATCCTACAAGGTGTGAGGCTGATATGTTGGAATAATTGTCATTGATGGAAAAGGATGAGGCAAAGGAGGAAGAAGAGCTTTCATGTCAGAAAATCAGTGTATATTTGAGTTTTGGATGGGTGCGTATGATTGCTGCAGAGCACCGCTGACAGTCGTCGGATCTACAGAAGCTGCGAGGGAGATAAGCCATCGGAGAATCGGGGATCGGGACTTTGAAATCTCCAATTCATTCAACAACGAAAACCTTGAAATCGCGATATGTGATTTTGCGACTTGATCGCAGCCATTGAAGCAAGCATTTGATATGGACTGTTGATTGTATTCATCGGAGAATTGGGGATCGACACTTTGAAATGTCCAATTCAGTTGACAACGAAAACCCCGAAATCGCGATATGCGATTTCACGATTTGATCACAGCCGTTAAATCAAGCAGAGATTGGAACTTTCCACTTGTAGAGGAAGCGTGGCAGCGATCGGGCGCCATTGGGAGAAGCTCGACAGGAGGCCTCATCGAAGTTTTGGGGATCGAGATTTCAATATGCAAAGAACACAATGCAACGAAAACCCCGATTTCACGAAATCACGATTGAATCTAGACCGTCATATCAACATGTGATCTAAACCATTGATCCAACTCACGACAGTAGACCACGTCAACTAGGGACACGTGGCACAACCAGGGAATGACAGGTGTCAGGTAGATTCAACACTTTAGGCACATGTAAGTCACAAATCAGAGTGACACGTGGCAGGATCTAACATGTGTCAAACCATGTGTGACTTCAGCAGAGGCATCGACGATTGGGACTTCGAAATGACAAAGTCACTTGACATCAGGAATGTCAATTTCACAATGAGCGATTTCATGATTTAATCACAACCACTGAATAAAGACCGCATCTGGATCATTGACACAGGTCTCGAAACCCCAAAAATATCAGAGCCATTCATCTGGAAGGATGCGTGGCAAAGGATCGGGCGTCGTCGGTACTTTGTCCATTGGGAAATCAGAGATCCCAGTGACAAGGGATTTGTGCAGTGTGAAATCACGATCAGTGAAACCCTGATCAGTGGGGAACAACTGTCATCACAATAGAGAAGGAGGACAATGACGTAGTGGAGTACAACTGTCAGCGTAAAGGAGCGTCGGGATTTGGACGATCGGGAATCACGCGGGTGTATGCATTGAGGGATCACAAACCCCGTAGCATCGACGGGGTAAGGTTGTGGTCACAGTGTGATGGTCACGTTGACTGGGAGCTAAGCTCAGGAGGGCTAGCGTATGGAATGCCGAAACTTGATTTAAAAAGGCGTCCGTAGGTTTAATTCAAATTTTAAAAAGGGACCCAATTTCCCCCAAGCAATAAATATGGGACCCGATGAGCGTTGAACGGGTCCTGGATCCATGAGTTTAAGAAGGGGTCGATGGTCTTTCTACAAGGGATCAAAAGAAGAAAAGCAGGATGGTAAGGATCGTAAGGACGGTGACAGGTTGCAGGGGTTCCTTCTGGAGGATGTGGAGGCCATTTCCTGATAGTAGGCACATCTATAGATCGCTGAGGTAATTTGTGCAGGTGGCAAAACTACAATGAATCTCGGTAAGTTACAATAGATTTGAACTACTAACCAACACACATTATTACTGATCCAGTGTGAAAATTAATGAAACGTGGTTAGCAGTTAGTATGAGGGTTTAACCCTTCAGTAGAAGCATCCTACCAGTAGAAACTGGTGTTATCTTCAGGGGGTTGAATCTCCCTTCTAGGAAAGGATGGTAAACGAGAGAAGGTTGTAGCCTTATGCAGGTAGAAGCCTGCGTACTAGTATGAGTCTGCACTAGTACACTGTTGTAAAATGTTTTCTTAATAATAATCATTGAAGACAGAGACAACGACAGTGGTGGTTTTCTCCCGATTTGGGTTTCCACCTTAAAATCCTGGTGTTCATGTGTCTTACTCATGTGCGTTAGTTTTCTTGTCTTTACTACACTGTTTTATTGCTTAATAGACATCCGATGAATAATGAAAGATCTCTGGATGCACTCTTGTCTCTATAAAGTAGCCTAAGGTTTTTAGTGAAAACAGAGAAAAACTATTATTGCTCAAATACTGATTCACCCCCTCCCCTCTCAGTATTTCTGAACAATTGGTATCAGAGCTAGGTCCTTATGAAAAAGGCTTAGCCTCTAGAAGAAAGTTCAATCAAAATGAGTAATCAAGATGGATTAGCATCTATCAGGCCTCCACTCTTCAATGGAAACAATTTAATCTTCTAGAAAACTAGGATGAGATCTTATCTTCAGTCTCTGGGAGTAGATGTATGGGCTATTGTTGAAGGAGGATATCAATATCCATCTACAGTACCAACAGATCCAACAGAAAGAAAAACCTACGAGACAAATGCAAAAGCAGTTAATGCTCTGTTAGGAAGTCTAACTGAATCAGAATTTGTCAAAG
>ML776615.1:1090567-1115342 GCA_009831015.1 Picea engelmannii
GGGGAGCATGGTATTGTCCACTCTTTGTCATTGATGTCAAAGGGGGAGGAAAAAGACACAGACAAAGGAAGAGTATTGCCGAGGAAGAGTATTGCAGACAGAGGAAGAGTATTGCCGAGGAAGAGTATTGCAGACAGAGGAAGAGTATTTCCATCAATGACAAAGGGGGAGATTGTTGGAAATATTGTCATTGATGGAAAAGGATGAGGCAAAGGAGGAAGAAGAGCTTTCATGTCAGAAAATTAGTGTATGGTTGAGTTTTGGATGGGCGCATATGATTGTTGTAGAGCGTCGCTGACAACCGTCGGATCTACAGAAGCTGCGAGGGAGATAAGCCATCGGAGAATCGGGGATCGGAACTTTGAAATGTCCAATTCATTCGACAACGAAAACCCCTAAATCACGATATGCGATTTCGCAACTTGATCGCAGCTGTTGAAGCAAGCATTCAATATGGACTGTTGATTGTCTTCATCAAAGAATCGGGGATCGTGACTTTGAAATGTCCAATTCACTTGACAACGAAAACCCCGAAATCGCGATATGCGATTTCGCGATTTGATCACAGCCGTTAAATCAAGCAGAGATCAGAACCATCCACTTGTAGAGGAAGCATGGCAGCGATCGGGCACCATCGGGAGAAGCTTGACAGGAGGCCTCATCAGAGTTTCGAGGATCGGGATTTCAATATGCAAAGAACACAATGCAACGAAAACCCCAATTTCATGAAATCGTGATTGAATCTAGACCGTCAGATCAACATGTGATCTAGACCATTGATCCAACTCACGATAGTAGACCACGTTAGCTAGGGACACGTATCACAACTAGGGAATGACAGGTGTCAGGCAGATTCAACACTTCAGGCACATGTAAGTCACGAATCAGAGTGACACGTGGCAGGATATAACACGTGTCAAACCATGTGTGACGTTAGCAGAGGCATCGGTGATCGGGACTTCGGAATGAAAAAGTCACTTGACATCAGGAATGTCGATTTCACGATGAGCGATTTCATGATTTAATCACAACCGCTGAATAAAGATCACATATGGACTGTTGACACGGGTCTCAAAACCCCATAAAGATCAGAGCCATTCATCTGGAAGGACGCGTGGCAAAGGATCGGGCACCGTCGGCACTTTGTCCATCGGGAAATCAGAGATCTCGGTGACAAGGGATTTGTGCAGTGTGAAATCGCGATCAGTGAAACCCCGATCAGTGGGGAATAGTTGTCAGCACAACAGAGAAGGAGGAAAACGATGTAGTGGAGTACAGTTGTCAGCGTAAAGGAGCGTCGGGATTTGGACGATCGGGAATCACGTGGGTGTATGCATTGAGGCATCACAAACCCCGTAGCCTTGACGGGGTAAGGTTGTGGTCACGGTGTGACGGTCATGTTGACTGGGAGCTAAGCTCAGGAGGGCTAGCGTATGGAATGCCGAAACTCGATTTAAAAAGGTGCACGTAGGTTTAATTCAAATTTTAAAAAGGGACCCAATTTCCCCCGAGCAATAAATATGGGACCTGATGAGCGTTGAACGGGTCCTGGATCCATGAGTTTAAGAAGGGGTCGATGCTCTTTCTATAGGGTATCAGAAGAAGCAAAGAAGGACGGTAAGGACAGTAAGGACGATGATAGGTTGCATGGGTCCCTTCTGGAGGATGTGGAGGCCATTTCCTGACAGTAGGAACATCTACAGATCGCTGAGGTAATTTGTGCAGGTGGCAGAACTACAATGAATCCCAGTAAGTTACAATAGATCTGAACTACTCACCAACACACATTATTATTGATCCAGTGTGAAAATTAATGAAACGTGGTCAGCAGTGAGTCTGAGGGTTTAACCCTTCAGTAGAAGCATCCTACCAGTAGAAACTTGTGCTATCTTCAGGGGGTTGAATCTCCCTTCCAGGAAAGGCTGGTAAATGAGAGAAGGTTGTAGCCTTTTGCAGGTAGAAGCCTATGTACTAGTATGAGTCTGCACTAGTACATTGTTGTAAAATGTTTTCTTAATAATAATCATTGAAGACAGAGACAACGACAGTGGTGGTTTTCTCCCGATTTGGGTTTCCACCTTAAAATCTCGGTGTTCATGTGTCTTACTCATTTGCATTAGTTTGCTTGTATTTACTACACTTTTTTATTGCTTAATAGACATCTAATGAATAATGAAATATCTCTAGATGCACTCTTGTCTCTATAAAGTAGCCTAAGGTTTTTAGTGAAAACAAAGAAAAATTATTATTGCTCAAATACTGATTCACCCCCCCCCCCTCTCAGTATTTCTCAACACGATATGCCTTCACCCATCCTCTCAAGGGTTCTATGATACCTTTTATGAATAACATGATCATCCTGGGATCAAATATATCTGTCACTACCACTGCTACCCACTGAAACTCTCAGATGAATGCCTTTGTTGTGCCAGTTTGTCTCAACTGGGCTAGATCTCTGAAATGGATCTTTGGATCCCTTCTTTCAAATATGTCCATGAGTCTCTATGTGAACTCCCTGTAGGAGGTGATGTGAGTGTGGCCCAATGTCACCAATCCATGACACCGCCACTCATGTGCCTCAACCTCCAAGTGTAAGGTAGTGAAATTTATGGCCTCTGTCTCGGTCATTTGGTTGAGCTTATAGTATGTGTCTAGCTTTTGTACCCAAGCTTTGGCGGTGCATTTGGATGATTCGTCAAAAGAAGGTATCGTGAGTTTACCAACTTTCTAGATAAAATCAATGTTATTCCCCTACTTCTATTGTGATCCTCCTCTCTATGGTTCTCTGGGGTGGTTCCTAAGTCTGAGTCCATAATACTCAGCTAGGGCCATGTCCTGATGGAAGTCATGACCCAATGCTGCATACTCCCTCCGGTACTCTGTAGTGTCATATGCATGAGTAGGTGGCCTTTATGCTATTTGAATTTGTTCTTCTACTAGGGGTTCCCTCTAGAAACTGGGAAACAAATGTCTGGGAATCCTACTCGAAGAGGTGTATGTGTGAGTAGGTGGCTGGGTGATCTGAAACACATATTTTATACGACAATGGTTGAGTTATTAAGCATGTTTTAATTAACCAATTAGGAAGTTGAATGAAAGAGGAATAATTATAGAAGAAACATCATAACCATATTCACATATACATATATGAAATAAATCCATAATAACAACAAACCATAGAACACCAAAGTGATAACGGAGTTCAGAAATCTCACTTACGTCTCCAGGCCTTTGTCTCAGTGGGTGAGGCTTTCTTATTTCTATTAAAAACACTAAAATGGCATCACAATAGTGCCAAGAGGTTACAATACTAATATTTTCATATTCTACTAGATATATAGAACCCAAAAAAAGAAACTACATTGAAATCGGATGACCGGAGCTCCCAGAAATGGCCCGCAAAGGTGCGCTCCTCAATAGCTTCTTTGCATTAAAATGGATTTGGCTTGGAAAATATTTAGCATAAAACTTCTCTGACTGTCCTCCCATGGCTCCAAGAAGATTTGGTTTATATATATCTAAATTTGGTAACCATCTCCCAACTTCCTCCCAAGATCTGGCCTCAAAAGGGCCCAATATCACCTAATATTGGCCAAAAATCTCCAAAACTGCCCAAAAATCATTGAAAATCACTATAATATGGTTTAAAAAACACTTTATTCCAAAAATGAGGATAATCCCCTCTGGCCTGGCTGTGCACACCTTTTTTAGGGTTACATTGTGTCATATGGCCAAGGTCCAACCCCCAAGGGGCTACGCGTTGACCCCTCCTCTGCTAATACCTAGTCACATGCGCAAATGATGGAACCATAATAGGACCAAGGCCCGATCGACGCGTCTGGTTGTTGGTCATCACCCCGAGTCTCATGGTGGAAGGTGCTAAATATGTGGAACTGAGGGATGGAAAGTCACAACCATGCACCAAAGGGTAGAGTCCAAGTCATATCGCATGGTCCGGTGGTAAAACTTGTGTCGAGGGCTGGGGCTATGCCCCAGGCCTATTCTCCACCCATAATTACATATATTGCAATTTAAATATAAAACAAACCATATATGGTTAAGTTCCAAATGGTAGGTGGGTTGGCTAACCCAAACCTGCCAAACCCTAGCCTGATGGGAGGTATCATGGTCGAAACTCGTTGGGTCCAAAACAATTTTTCAAAGACCAACAAACCAATCCATGGGTGACATGTGGTAGCCCATGTTTGGGCCATGTGGCACCATGCCATTTTTTGAAACCATGCCATGTGTCAAATGTTGAAGGGTCCATTTGTATTCCTCTACCATGTTTCTTATCCAATTGTACCCTACCACATGTCATACGATCGTGCCAAGTCATTCGTATAGATGTGCCATGTGTCACCACTACAAGAGTGATATGTGTCACTCCCTGATTGGCCCACCTGTATGTCCACGTTAGCAGTTCGTACGCCTAGTCACCCTACCACATGTCACCTCCATATGCTTCCATGTCAGTGTCGGTTGTTCCTGCCACGTTAGTTTTACGGCCCTACAACCTGTACAATCAGATTCCATGTGGCACTATATGAATTGTACAGTCATCATTTTTTGCCTGTTTGGAAAAAATAACAAATTGCCATATCATGAGCATACGACGTCTATTTGAGCCCGTTCAAATTACGTTGGGTTCGTATCAATGAGGCTTACGTACGCATCCATTTTGAAGACATTCTGATAACTTCTATTTTTAGGCCTTTCTAAGCCCCATCAAGCTCCTAGATCCAATTATGGATCACACCTCCCCACTAAAAGACCTTTTGTTCCCCAAAAGGTTATTGACCATTCATCAAGCTCGGTATAGACCACCTGACGTGTTCTCTATATTTGAACTCTGTCTTGTGCACCTTTCTCATCAATATCAATTGTAAAATAATCATGATAACTGACAACATATTGTTAGCCATTTGTACCCTGTCACATCTTACTGAAGCCACTATCATCCATGTTGACAACATTACTAATGATAGTATCAAAAATATGACTGCAAATGAGTTGATATGTTTATAATACTTGCACAACATTAGCTTATCTTGAAGAAAATTGTGATTGATTTTTCACTCTACAATCATCTCATGTTCTTGCTTAAGATCGATTACTTGATTTGAAACAATTATAGGCGTGCTTCTTGCTTGAGATACCTTCTTTAATTGTTCCATAGTTTGAAGAGTTTTTTTTTCCTTTACATGATGAGCATGAACCACATATTCTTGACTTGCTTTGGTTAAATGATATTGATTATTTGTTCTATAGAATATTTCTTTATGATCATACAAGTAAGGACTACCTAAGACCATTCCACACTCACTTAGTGGCACCACATCACAAGTTACCTCGTCTACAAACTTAGATGAAATTGCAAATTTTAATGTGCACTTCTTTGTTATGTGCATTTGATGATTGTTTCTTATACATTTAAGTGTGTAAGGATTATGATGCATCTGTGTTTTTAATCCCAATTGCTTAACCAATTCCTCTAAAATCAAGTTAGATTGATATCCACTATCTATCAATGTGTCAAACTTAGTGTGCCCCATGATGACCCTTATGTGAAACAATTTAATTCTACAATCAAATCCTTCACCAATTTTACTTGTCATACCAACCAATGAGACCTTATATTCATCACTTGAATCCGATCCCAAGTTTGTTGGTCATGTGGTTGCTGCAACTGTTTGCCTACCTTTCTTTTCCTTGAACCACTTTGGTCTCTTCTTAGGATGCAATTGACAACAATGGTCTTCATCATGCCCCTCTTTCTTGCAATGCTTTCAAGAGGGATTATCTTCCTTTGTTTCCAATGAATTTGAATTCTTTCCATGCCACTTCCTTTTTTCCTCTTTCCTTGAAGATGGTTCCCCTCATACACCAACACTTGTTTTCCCTACTTCAATGTATGTCACATGAACATAAACCTCATCAATATTAGTTGGTCCAAAAATGAATACAATATTTCAAATATGTGCAAGTAAACCTCCTATATACTTCATAAGATTTTCTTGGGTATGTAAAGGAATATCTAACATCAATGCCATTTTACGAAATCCATTTGTGTATTCTTGCACTGTTTGTCCTTTTCTTAGTTTTAAATCTTTCCATTCAATTAACGCTTTCTATTTATAACCCAAAGGATAGAATTGTTTTCTAAGTGCAGAAATAAAACTTTTCCATGATGGAAATACTTTACCCACTTGTTACGTGTCATTTTGCAACTTGCTTTGCCACTAGATGAGTGTTGTGCCTAGAAGTCTAAGTGATTCCAACTTGATCCGAATTGCCTCATCCTTGATTTTTTGCACACTACAATAAACTATCATATGTCTGACCCAATTGTCAAGTCTCTCTCCATTAACTTCACCATCATACATGGTTAATTCGAATTTAACATCAAGTTTTAATAAATGCATTTCATTCTTATGTTTATGGACATGTTTCTTTGTGGTGATTTTAGAACTTGCACTTGAAGACGAAGGAGAAGAAGGAGGTGAAGATGGAGGTGAAGGAGGAATTTGAGGAGGATCCTCTCCTTCTTCACTTTTTCATTTTTAATATTCACCCAGATTCGATCTTTTTTGCTCCAATTAATCATCATAAAAAAACCTTCATCATCTCCGACATGGCGAAGAAAGTTTTTTGAAACTCTTTCTCATCCTGAGAAATTCCCTATTCCGATGCCATCTTCTCTCTTTGAGAAGTTCTCTTTCTCAATCAAATCAACAGATTCTCTTCAACAATATATCCTTCACCACAATGTATATTTTCCCTCATTAACATTCAAAGCTCAAATCCAAATGTCAACTATCTCTGTCTTTGATGCCACTTGATCCAAAAAATATCTTTTATATGACAATGGTTGAGTTATTAAGCATGTGTTATCTAACCAATTAGGAAGATGAATGAAAGAAGAAGATTTATAGAAGAAACATAAAATCCATATGCACATATACAGATCTAAAATAAAGAAATAATAACAACAAACCATAGAACACCAAAGTGATAACGGAGTTCGACAATCTTGCCTACATCTCTGAGACTTTGTATCAGTGGGTGAGGCTTTCTTATTTATGTTCAAATCTTTAAAATGGCATCACAACAGTGAAAAAAGGTTACAAAATTGATCTTGTCTTGTTCTACCAGATCTCTAGAACCCAACAAAACAAATGACATTGAAGTCATATGATTGAAGCTCCTAGAAATGGCATGGAAAGGTGTGCTCCTCAATAACTTCTATGCATAAAAATGGCTTTGGCTTGGAAACTATTCACCATAAACCTGCTCTGACTATCCTTCCATGGCTCCAAGAAGCCCTGGTTTATATAGATCTAAATTTGGTAACCATCTCCCAACTTCCTCCCAAGATATGGCCTCAAAAAGGGACCAATATCCCCCAATATTGGCCAAAAATCTCCAAAACTGCCCCAAAAATAATTGAAAATCACTATAATATGGTTTAAAAACCACTTTATTCCAAAAATCAGGATAAGCCCCTCTTTCCTGGGAGCGTGCACCTTTTTCAAGGTCACATTGGTTCATATGGCCAAGTGATAACCCCCTAGGGGTTGTGCACTGGCCCCTTCTCTGCTAACACCTAGTCACATGCACAAATGATGGAACCATAATAGTACCAGGGCTCGATCGATGTGCCTGGTCATTGGTCATTTCCCTGAGTCTCATGGTGGAAGGTGCTAAACCAGTGGAACCGAGGGTTGGCAAGTCACAACCGCGAGCCAAAGGGTAGAGTCCAGGTCATATCACGTGGTTCAGTGGTAAAACTTGTGCCAAGGGTTGGGGCTAGGCCCCAACCCTAATCTACACCAGAAATTACATATATTGAAATTTAAATATAAAACAAATGATATATGGTTAAGTTACAAATGGTAGGTGGGCTAGCTAGCTCAACCCTACCAAACCTTAGCTTGGTGGGAGGTCTTGCGATCGAAACTCGTTGGGTCCAAAAAAAATTCACAAAGACCAATGAACCAATCCATGGGTGCCACATGGAAGCCCATGTCTGGGCCACGTGGCACCACACCATTTTCCGAAAACATGCCACGAGTCGAACGTTGAAGGGTGTACCTGTCTTCCTCTGCCATGTGTGTGCTCCAACTGTACCTTGCCACATGTTCCACATGTTGTACGGTCATTCCATGTCATTCGTATGGATGTGCCACTTGTCACCACTACAAGGGTGACACATGTCACTCCCTAATTGGCCCACCTATTTTTCCACGTCAGCAATTCATATGCCTAGTCACCCTGCCACGTGTCACCTCCAGATTCTTCCATGTCAGTGCCAACTATGCCTACCATGTCATTTGTATGATCGTATGGTATGTATAGTCAAATTCCATGTGGCATTGTATGGACTATACAATCATCATTTTTTTCCTATTTCAAAATACAAACAGATCGCCATATCAGGAGAATACAACATCTGTTTGAGCCCATTAAAATTGTGTTGTGTTTGTATTGACGAGACCTATGCACACATCTATTTTGAATTCATTCTAAGAAATTTTATTTTTAGGCCTTTCTGAGCCCCATCAAGCTCCTAGATCTAATTCTGCATCACTGGGGTCTATTGCATGCCCTTGAGTTCCCCTATGTTGCATGTGGGGCATGTGTGCCTGGGGTGCCCACTATAGCCAATCTATCATCCATCTGTTCCAAGAAATGAGTCATGGTCCACTGACTAGCTAACATATCGTTGATAACTTACATGAAGGCTTCCTCTGGATCCATGGGGGCCTTACCACTACCCTATGGTCACTCATATTTGTCTCCTAGCATCCTCTCTACCTTTCACTTAGCCTCACACTCTACCCTTCTCTCTGCTTCCCTGTGCACCTCGTCCTCTTCCTCTGAGATGGGAGGGAAAAGAGGAAAGTTAGGCCTATGCCTTCTTTCCTTGCACATGTTGTAAGTGACATATTCATCACCTACATGCTCACAGCCATATGGGTCTTCTGCTGCATTCATTGTCTTTAGTCATAGGTTGGCAGGACTAAAGCTCTGATACCACTGAAATATCCCAGATCCAGTTGATCTAGATATCTACTATTGATCTAGTGTTTTGTCTCACATATATGATACTCTGGGGGTTTCTGGATGCGTTTTATCTTCATATATGATACTCTGGGGTTTTATGGATGTGTTTTAGTTATGTTCTTTATATTTTTTTGTAGTAGTTATCGTGCTTCTCCGAAACTGTCGATTTTTTCAATCTATCCATGCATGCATCAGATTTGCCTTCATCTTTTGGTTACAGGTATTTTATGTTATTTTCTTGTATTCCAGTGATGATCCATGAGATCTAACTGATGACTATTTTATATATTTCCAGTTTATCATTCTATTTCCCTACTTAAATCTCATAATACATATTATTGGGTGGTTTTTGTTCCTTATTTATGCATGCATCATATATATATTGTTTAAACCATAATGTAACATGCACATGTGACAATCATAAAACATGTCAAGCACATAAATAAAACACATGTAGAAACCCCCATAGTATCATATCTGAATATAAAACTCATCCAGAAACCCCCAGAGTATCAAATCTATGAGACAGAACACTAGATCAGTAGTAGATATCCAGATCAGTTGGATTTGGGATATTTCAGTGGTATCAAAGCTTTAGTCCTGCCAGCCTGTGACTAAAGACGTTGAGTGTAGTAGAAGACCCAGATGGTCGTGAGCATGTAGGTGAAGAATATGTCACTTACAACAGGCACAAGGAAAGAAGTCCTAGGCTTGAATTTCCTTACACCTATTGTAAGTGACATATTCGTCACCTACATGCTCACAATCATCTGGGTCTTATGCTACACTCATCATATTTAGTCACAGGTTGGAAGGACTAAAGATCTGATACCAATGAAATATCCTAAGTCTAGTTGATCTGGATATCTACTGATGATCTAGTGTTCTGTCTCATAGATCTAATACTCTGGGGGTTTCTGGATGCGTTTTATCTTCAGATTTGATATTCTCGGGGTTTCTGGATGCATTTTAGTTATGTTCTTGAGATGTTTTGTTATTTTCACATGTACATGTTATACATTATGGTTTAAACAATATATATATATATATATATATATATATATATATATATATATATATATATATATATATATATATATATATATATATATATATATATATATATGATGTATGTGGAAATAAGTTACAACAACCTCCCAATAATATGTATTATGAGATTTAAGCAGGGAAATACAATGATATACTGGAAATATAGAAAATAGTCATCAGTTATATCTCATGGATCATCACTGGAATACAAGAAAATAAAATAAAATACCTGTGACCAGAATATGAAGGCAGATCTGATGCATGAACAGATAGATCGACAAAATTGACATTTCCATAGAAGCATGGTAACCGCTACAAACTGGAAAACTCGTCTGAAAGGTTATAACCAACTCGTCTGAAAGGTTATAACCATCAGAATGAGCTATAAATTGTCTTAATAGAAGTGCCCTAGCCTCTAGACTAATCTTGGTGATTGTCGGATAGAAGATCTGTCCTCCGAGGCTCTAGATCTCACCCCTTGGGGGTCTGTGCACCTCTTGGGCTCTCTGAGTGCGCCCAAATGATTCCACCAACAAAATCGGCTACTATATGTCTCAAAATTTTCACCCTAGATAATGTTGAACTGGGTCAGAGGGTTTTCCTCATATCTAATCTGATACTCCGTCTATAACCCTAACTATCCTTCCATAAGAGTTGCGCCCTGGATGGATGAATGTTTCACCCTGAAGGATTCCCCCATCATAATTTGATGGTAGATGGCTCAATATATGCACCATGGCTGAATCTAAACTGGGTTGGAAGGGATCTGTAATATGAGCTCTGATCTCGTGCATCTACAAAAACCATCTCTCTGACCTTTCACCCTCACTAGCTGAGCTACATAATATTGCAAATTGGATACTCCTTAACCACATGATGAAATACCTAGATGGTATCTCCAATAGGCTAGGGTGTGTCTCTCAACACCAAACCTGATCAATGGTGGTGGTTTCCTCCAGAAATTCACAAAACAGTAGAATTCAAATCTCCTCCTTTGGGAACTCTCTCAACATCAAATCATAACATACCATAATGATGAATTAGGTCAAATTCCTTCCTTTATAATCTTCCCGATCTAAGTCACGATTGACCTCACTTAAGCTATGCACTTTTCCTCCTAAGGTGAGTAATTAATTAATTAAGTCCCCCCCCTTAACACCTTTTCATTCTATTTCTTCGTTGACTTAGGCTTAAGTGACATTTCCTATGTTTTTGGATTAATTCATCATTTAGCCATCAATTCTCCCTTATTTCCCCTCTAGTTCCCTATTTTTTCTTGACTATAGTCTATGGTAACAGATAGACTACTAAGTCACTCCCTGCTCACCTACTCTTGGGAATGGGACATCACACATTCTTCATCACGAGTATGTCTATAACATTGAAATATTTGTACATGAATGTATGTGATTTGGTGTGGTATATTCATGCTCAAAGATAAATTGAACATTATAGTTTGCTTGCATAAATTCTTGATTCTCAATTCTTCTGAGATTTATTTACTATTAGCATTTGTCTTAGATTTTATATAATTTTTCTCAAATTAGTTTTCATTGCAAAATTTAACATGTTATTGTTGGAATTAATAACCTTGTATAAATTATTGTTGTATGTGGAAATTAGGATCCTTCTTACTTTATATATATATATATATATATATATATATATATATATATATATATATATATATATATATATATATTCATCATAGGGAATATTTCACCGAAAATAACCCCTATTAAACCTCCTTTTAATTCACCTAAATGGAAATCTAAGGAAACATGTGAGGCTTCCCAACAGAAATCCATAGAGATTGAAACTTTGCCAGATGAGTATGTTCCCTTCATCCAGATACCTAAACTCAAAGAACATCAACCAAAACTGATATACAAATATACCAAATCTAGTATAGGAGCACAAATCCCTTTTTTAAATATGGAATGAGATATACTAGAAGTTACATTCAGAGGATTATCTAGAGGTGATTCCTCACAATGAACTTGACATGAGGGAAACTGATGACAATGTTTTCATTAACATCACAAAATCCCACCTACATTCGTTTGAATCAAGGGAACCAATTATGCCTTGGTCAGAAGCTACTGAAAGTATCATTGATCATACATATTTGAAGAGAATCATTATTATGGATCAAAAAGGCCAATGTGGGGTCTTTTCTAGTTGAGAATAAGGAAAAGTACTATAAAATTAGAACTCCCAATGTTTATATAATTAATCTTTTTGTAGATGATTTCTATGACAAGCAAGATGTAGGAAAAATCATATCAAGTTGGTGGAAGGAAGACAAGATATTATTTCACAAGGCATATGCTAATTACACTATTACCAATATGAGGGAACCTTACATGTATCTTATGGATTTGATAGCTATATTATGGGGAGATAGTTTGTTTGTGTTTCATGGATTCTTGGATGTTGTTATCCTACACAATGACTACTTTTGGTATTTTATTCAATTGGGTTGCTATATTTTCTAATCAACTTAATAGTATGAATGAAAGGGAAAAAAAGCCAAAGGAAAAGCCTAGGGTTGTTCCTATGTTCTATATGGCATCTTATATGTTGGGTGTGATTTTTTCTTCTAACGTATTTGCAATTATTAACCTCAGTTGGCATATTTCAGAAGCCCCTCTACATGTATATTTTTAAATGTTTTGGGAAAACAAGTATAAAAAAAAATATTTATCCATTTGTGAATATTTCCTAGCTTCACTATACAACATAAGTTTTTGTAGAGAATGTCTAAGACTAATGGAGGATGCTAGGAAGCTAATCAATTACTTTGGAAATAGGTATTTCTAAGAATACCTTACCTATTTCAGAACCTATGGTGCAACTATATCACCTCATGTTTTACAAAAGTATGTACATGATAGAGCGGTTTTGGGAGAGATAACATATCAGACTGTGCTTCAAGGTTTCAATAATTCATGTAACAACCCTAGTAGAATATATGCTTAGGGATTATTAAGTAAAAATTTATTAGGTAATTAAATTTTCCTAACATGTTATTAACTAAACAAAGATTGGTATAATGATATTAATTAAATATTTATTAATTAATTAATGGTTATAATTTTGACTAATTAATTACCTATTACATTCAATGACATGGGTATTAAATTTAAAAGGGTTAATAAATTTAATTGTTTAAATTAAGGGATTACGTATATGGAGGGGATAAAGAGAATTAATAATTGAACAAAACATTAATAATTGGATAAGGAGCATTAATAATCAGATAAGACAAGGAATGTGGGGATAAGGAAAGGGTGAAGGAGGAAAATGAGGGGGAGGATTACGGAGGAGGGAGGAGAGGATTATTTTTCAGGCTTCTCTTGGAGTTGCTGGGGAGTTTTGAGTTCTGCAGTTGGGAAGGATCAGTACAGGGGGAACTGGTTTGCTGTGAGTTTTTGGCATGGGGGCCAGGATTCCTTACAATATCCTAGAGCTAGGGAGCCGCACAGGCTCTGTTCCTAGTTGGCAGGGAGGAAAACTCGGTTTTGGGGCACAGTTTGGTCAAAGCAATAGGTTGGGCAGAGAAGTAGGGAAAATCAGTAGGGAGGACATTCAGAGGTCGGGAATTTAGCATCACATAGAAGTATTCTTAGGTACGCATTCTCATGAATATGTAATGGTTATTTAAAATTATTAGCATGTTGTTATATGAATTTCTGTTACTTATATGATGAATGAAAGAAAATAATTAGAAGTAATTTTTATCTGTTTAAATTATGAGTATTTTTAGGCTTAATTTAAAATTAGGTTCTTACACATGGTATCATAGCTAGTGCTTGAAGCACTGGGGCCTTAAGGGCCAAGTTCCCAGCTCCAACTCCAGCTCCACCTAACTTGCAAACCAAGCACATAAATTTGAACACAAATATAAATATAAATGACATACATATTGAAAATGTAAAGGAAGCAAAGGCCTTACACCATAGAAAATATCAAAATAAAAACAAAACTTTAAAGACCAAAGACAAAACTAGGCTACAGTATAGTACTAGGACCTGCTAATTTTCTTTAAGATTTTTGTTTTACCACTAAGAGGTTTTATATATTGGTTTTATTTTTGAAATGCTTCAAACATATGCAGAATGCAATTTCCTTTCATTTCGAATAGAAATTATGATTTTTCTAAGAAAATGAATATCTACATTGTCTATTATACATTAATGGAAAATCGTTTTTAGAACAAAAAATAGTATATGGTGCCAGATATAATATAACTACGTCCTTCTATAAAATACTTCTTGATCAGAGCTTGAAAGACGTACATCAATGAAACCCCATATAATCAGTTAAAAGACCACATAAACATTACAAGGGGTTTTACTTAGCATAAGTTGCCAAACTTCACTTAGCGACCTAAAAAGGGTTTTCTACTGCACAAAATATTCAAGAGTTATCTTCTCTGTGCCAGGACCTTGCTGAAACCCTAGCACTTATGCCAAGCCTGGGATTCAATGCGTTTACAAAATAATAAATAAATATGATTTATTTATTTTTGCCTTTTGAGTGAATCTCAAATTAATCCCATCAGGCTGAAGGTCAAAGATTGCCCCTTTCTAGGCAATAAATAACTAATATGAAAAATGGATAATAAAAAAAAAACACATGTGGTTGAATCGAATAATGAAAGTTTCCAACGAAGTATAGCAATGCCCACTCACCCACTTCAGGATTTCTTGGAACAGATATCATGGCAATGACTATGCCTACGACAATCACATCACAAATTAAATCCCATCTGTCTGGCTGCTGAGCATCACTTTCCAATTGAGGTTTTCTTGAAACGAAACAGAAACAACAGAGTTCTACAACATGTATTCAACCAAAGTCTCTTTTTTTATATATAATGTTTATGTTAGAACACAGCAAAAGTATTCTATATGAGACTAGCCCCAAAAAAAAAGAACGAGCAACAACACAAGCAGGAAATGTGTCATTGGAGAGAGATGAGATAACCTAACTTAATAGGAAAGGAAATAAGAGAAAAAACTAAGAGTTAGAGATCCTCACCTTCAAATAAATTCCTGTGGCGAACTTCATCATTATAGATGCAATTACCCTCATAATAATATTTAGACATGGTAATAGAATAACAGTAACATATTCCTCCCTGGCAATTTTATTCTTTTCTTCTAAAATGGATATACGAGAGGGAAAGAGGGACGCTACAGACGATGTTATTTTTTTTCAAATAATCGATGTTCTGATTCTTGTAATTCGATCCTCCGAACAACACAAATTCGATGCTCAATCTGCTCCCGTTCAGTCCATCGTCGTTTCCAATCACTTCGACTTCACCTTTGTTGCGCATCCACAGGGATTCTGTGTTCTGAAGACCGCATAACGTTTACGGTTGGTAAAGGAACTAAAAAAAAATCAACAGAAAGAATAAATGATTCAGGAGTTGAGCATTGTAGATGTCTCACTTGATGATATTCGCATTCTGGCCTTGTCAGGTGATGGTGTAATCCTAGTCGTATCCGTGGAAGGATGGGTTCATTTCTTTAGTGTTCTTGACTTAGTTCACAAGGTTGATGTGAATCCATTTCAGTCACGGTTGGTCTTTACAAAACCATCACCATGCCACACCAAACGCAGCCAAGGAGAGAGAGCTCATGCGGCCTACAAACACTCCACAAAACAAAAAAAAAATTATCAAAAAAATAATTAATAAAACCAAACAAAAAATAAAAAACCCAATAGCCAACGCACAACACCGAGACCTCCCATATCACAGAGTTGATGGACAAATGTCGCAAACTCTAAGAAAATTTAACAAAATATTCATATCAAATCGCAGTGTTGTTATGCCAAAAGAAATACCAACCCTACACATAACGCCATGAGAAATAGCTCGTGGCCATTACCAGAGCTCTGGCCATTTCCAGAGCTTTGTCGTAGTTGTAGAGCAGGAGAGGCTTAGGGTGCGTTCGCAATCGCAAATGAAATAAGCTACAGGACGATTAGGGTTAGGGGTGTTGAGATAAGTGCGTTTAGGGTTTAGGGCACGTGGGCCTCATGCAAGGACCCACGATGCCATATGGAATTATTATTATTATTATTATTATTTATCTTAAGTAATATTTATTTTATTTAATTTGATATTTTATTGATTTATTTAAATTAACTTTTTAAATTATTCTTAAATTTGAATTTCAATGGTTTAAATCGTTAATTTTTTTTTATTAATTATTAACAAAAAACAAATAATATAATATACATACATATATTTAAATATACGCAACAAATTAAAAAATAAGTATAGTAAATTAATTAAAATTAATTATCATTTATTTATTTAAATTAAAATATTAGAGAGTCCATGGATTTTGAACCCAAGACCCCCCACCAAGCAAAGCGCTTTAAGAAGAACACTAATGCCAACACGCCCTCATAAGTCTTTACAAATAAATTCTTATATTTAATTAGATTAATGGCAACACTGTAGGAATTAGAGTGGTATTATTATTAGGAAGATACAATATGAAGATTAAGACTAACTGGCTTATTACCTAATCTATTGATCCAGAGCCAGCTAACCGAGTTGAATCATAATTAGTGAATGCACCGGAAATCAAGGTAAAGGATTATTTAGTGTTGTTGATATTTGTATCCCAAGTATAAACTCCAATTGTCCAAGCGTCAGGCTCACGAGACCATACACACAACTCATTGAGCCAAGCGCCAAGTCCCTCCATTCCATTCCACTAGTCAAAGTCAATGTTAAATCTCAATGCAGCATTCGACAACACCAACACTACGTGCCAAGGAAAAGCTCACGAGTCAAGCATCGGAGGATATTTAGTTGTAAGCGAAAAGTTAAAAGGAGTTAGACTAGGACAAGCGGGAAGGAGGCAACATATGCACTAGGAGAGTAAGCATAGGAATTCACGAGTATGGCGCAAGGCTAGCATAGCTACAGGGCAAGGGAACCAATAGTTTGTTTTTTATAGGGGCGAAGAAATCAAGCTTAGACGCTTAATCCTAATCCTAACCTAGTCAATCCCCTAAGGGAGTAATGTCTGTTTACAGACAAGTAAAGAAAACTTACACCTAACCTTGTTTCTAGTTTAAGTAGTACCAATTTGAAACATCCTAGAACTCACCTTGACAACTTTGGTTGATGCAGGTTAAAGCACATAGGATAGTCAGGACTCGAGGGAATCGAGGTAGGGGAGCATCATCGCAAGCACCGCCAACACCACCAGTGCCACCACCACCATCGCCTGAACTAGCTCTCATATTGCTCTCATTGGAGGCCATTAATGAGACTTTGAAGGGGCGAAAACTGACAGGGACTGAAGTGGAACCCCCACCATTTGTAATGGGTAATCCAGAAGCGTCAAGGGATTCAGGGGAGGACCTCCACCCGAAGACATCACATGAGAATTACAGAAGGTCAAACTTCTGGAGTTTTTCGGGGGTCGCGCCAATGAACGCACAGAAGCATGGTTGGAAGGCATGACAAGGTGTTTTGCCTTAAGGGACTATGCGTCCAACTCAAAGGAAAAAATCACAATTTTTCAGTTAAGAAATAGTTCCTTGAACTAGTGGGGCAACCTGAAAAGACAATTGCACCTTACCCCAGACACAGTATCTTGGGAACTTTTCGAGAAGAGGTTCCGAAGGAAATATCTACCAACATACTACGAGGAACAATAGGTAGGGGCATTTCATGCCTTAGTACAGGGAAACAAAACTATAGAAGAATATGAGATCAGATTTATGGAACTGGTCAAATATGTTTCGTATATGGATAATGACCAACGACAGGCAGAGTGCTTCGTCTATGGATTGAACCCTAAGATAAGATCTATGGTGCGGATGTGGAAACCGTCTTTAGTAGCAGAAGCGGTGGAAAATGTGCGTTATTTGGAGGAACACATGAACTTAACTAGGGGTACAAGACCGACATTTCCGCATCGTCCTAGATTTGTAGGAAAGGCCCTGAGGACATTTCCTAGGGGAGGGGGCTCAAGGCCACCGCCATATGGTAACCGAGTCGCGCCAAGGATAGTAGCCACAGGGATTTCAATGGAAGCAAGTGCAACATCTCGTTCATCGCCAACAACGTAGACAGATCCACGACCTCTCAGGGAATAGCTAGTAGGGGAAGGGGTTCCAGGGGAAGGAACTCATTTCAGAGATAGTCACATAATAGTAAATAGGTTCAATTTCATGTTACCTATTGGGAGTGCAAAGGAACCCATTACCAGCGTGACTGCCC
This sequence comes from Picea engelmannii, assembly GCA_009831015.1. Lineage (NCBI taxonomy): Eukaryota > Viridiplantae > Streptophyta > Pinopsida > Pinales > Pinaceae > Picea > Picea engelmannii. The sequence goes on from ML776615.1 coordinate 1,108,947, forward strand.
AGAGTTACAATCATGGTTTGTGCATAGAGAAGGAAAGGCACCGATGGGGAGAGCAAGTAGCAGCCACCAAATTTACGCAACGGTTAATAATCGCTAGGCTGAACATCAATCGGTGGTGGTGGAGTCATTAGGTACGTTAAATCATATCAATGTTAATATTTTGTTTGATTCTGGTGCGACAGATAGTTTCATTTCACCATCTGCATTAGAAAGAGTGGGTTGGAAGCCTACGAGCACGATGACTTTAAACAAGTCAAGATGTCTTCGGGGGAAAAACAAGTGGTAGGACCTAGTGTCGATAATTGTATAGTAGACCTAGGAGTGTGTACTACCAGGTTGAAGTTATACGTCACTGCTCTTGGGGAATATGACCTAATCATTGGAATGGATTGGTTAGCAGCTCATCGAACTTTGGTATATTGTTTCGCAAAGAGGGTGCTTTGTGTCGACGGCGAAGGAAGGCCAGTAGAGATCCAAGGTGTATAGAGAAAAGTGTCCTTATGATTTATATCAACTATGAAGGTTAAGCGATGCTTGATTCAAGGGTGTCGACTTTATGTAGTGGAAGCAGTGAATGAAAGGAAGGGACCCTCATTGGATCAGTACCCGGTATTGTTAGAATTTAAGGATGTTTTTCCAAACGAGTTACTAGGGTTACCTCCTGAGAGGGAGCTTGATTTTACTATTGAGCTAAAACCTGGTGTAGAACCAATCTCCAGGACTCCGTATCGGATGACAGTGCCGAAACTTTGTGAATTGCAAATGCAGTTGAAAGAGTTACTGGACTTAGGGCTAATAAGGCCTAATGTCTCACCTTGGGGTGCACCAGTAATTTTTGTAAAGAAGAAGGATGGATCTTTATGAATGTGTATAGACTACAGGGACTTGAACTGTGCTACAGTGAAAAATAAGTACTAGATGCCACGAATAAATGAACTTTTCGATCAAATGAAAGGAGAAGTTGTATTCTCAAAGATCGATTTGCGATTAGGGTATCATCAGTTAAGGATTAAGGAAGGTGATATCCCAAAAACTGCCTTTCGAACTCGGTTTGGACATTACGAGTTTGTTGTAGTACCTTTCAGATTGACCAATGCACCAACAATATTCATGAGCCTCATGAACGATGTATTCCGGAAGTACTTAGATCGTTTTGTAAAAGTCTTTCTAGATGACATCCTCATCTATTCCAAGAATGAAAGAGAACATCAGGAACACCTACAAGTAGTGTTTTCCTACCTTAGGGAGAACAAATTATATGGGAAGTTATCAAAGTATTCCTTCTTCCAGAAAGAGATCCACTATTTAGGTCATATCATTTCCGGCGAAGGAATCTTTGTGGACCCAGAAAAGGTAAAGGCCATTATGGAGTGGCCAGTGCCAAAAAATGCCTATGAGGTAAGAAGATTCATGGGGATAGTAGGTTATTACCAGAGATTTGTGGAAGGATTCTCCAAAATGGTGAAACCCATCACCACCTTGCAGCATAAGGGGGTCAGGTATGAATGGACAGAAGAGTGTGATAGTGCGTTCATTGAGATTAAGAGGTTACTAACTAGTGTGCCAATTCTACGAGTGTCAGATATGGAAAAGGAATTCACAGTCTGCACGAATGCCTCGAAGTAAGGGTTGGGGGGCAGTGCCAATGCAGGATGGAGGAGTGATAGCTTATGCATCAATGAAGTTGAAGAAACACGAAGAGTTATACACGACTCATGATTTAGAGTTGGCAGTTGTAATGCTAGCTATGAAAATTTGGAGGCACTATCTTGTGGGGCGAAACTTTGATCTCAAAACAGACCATCAAAGTTTAAAACATCTCTTCACTCAAAGAGATCTGAATTCCAAGCAAAGGTGATGGAGTGAGTTTATGAGTGAGTAAGATTTTCATATTTCGTACATCAAGGGAAAGGAAAATGTGGTCACAGATGCCTTGAGTAGGAGACCACGTATCTTCTCCTTGGTAACCTTAAAGGTCAATCTGAGGGAACATGTGTTGGCACAACTCCAATGAGAAAGTTGGTATTTAAAGGTTACTTCAAACCTCTAGAGCGGGAGGTAGTTAGATCCAAAGTATGAAGGATATGGTCTGGAAACAGACAGACTGTTAAGATATCGAGGAAGGATGTACATCCATGAGAATGGGGATATTCAAATCATCATACTGAAGGAATCACATAGAGAACTTTATTGTGCGCATCCGAGTGTGAAGAAGATGTACACATATATAAGGAACTCTTCTTCTGGGTAGGCATGAAGCACGATGTAGTCCATTTCATTGCCAAGTGCCTAGAATGTCAACAAGTGAAAGCCGACCAAAATCACCCAGCAGGCCTCCTACAACCACATGATGTTCCTATGTCCAAATGGGAAGTCATTTCCATGGATTTTGTTGTGGGGTTGCTGCTCACATCTCATAGACACAATGCCATTCTTGTGATAGTGGATAAGTTAACCAAGAGCGCTCATTTTATTCCGGTTAGAGACACTTATGATGTCACTGATGTGGCACGTGTGTTTGTAAGAGAGGTTATTTGTTTGCACGGGATACCTAAGAATATCATTTCAGATAGGGACTCCAGATTCACTTCTAGGTTTTGGACAAGTTTACAGTCAGTGTTGGGGACTCAGTTGAACTTAAGCAAAACTTATCATCCTGAAACAGATGGGAAAACTGAGAGAGTAAATCAATTCATGGAATACATGCTTAGGATGTATGTCATGGATAATTAAACCCAATGGGAGAAGTACTTACCTTTGGTAGAGTTTGCCTACAATAACAGTTTTCATAGCTCCATCGGAATTCCACCCTACGAAGCTTTGTATGGGAGGCCATGCAGAATGCCATTGAGTTGGGATAGACTAGAAGACCGAGTAACAATTGGGCCAGAATTGATTCAGGAGATGGAAGAACAGGTAATTCAGAATAGACAGAGACTAAAGGAAGCACAAGATAGGCAGAAAAGTTATGCGGATGCACACAGGACCGACCAAAGTTATGAAGTGGGATACCAGGTTTTCATTCGTATCAAGCCTAATAAGAGTACCATACAGTTCGGGAAGGGGACAAAGTTGTCACATTGATTTATAGGACCATTCAGAATCCAAGAGAAAATTGGACCCGTTGCATACCGTCTTGTACTGCCACCCCACTTGCATAAAACTCATAATGTATTTCATGTATCTATTTTACATCATTATGTTGTGTTGACAGCCATTTCGTATTTCTATCCTATTCTTATAAGCTTCCTACATAAGTGTTTTGGAACCCTTGATTCTCATTGCAATCTTTTGAATAAAAACAACTTGATTATTTTGCGCATTCGCACACCTGGCTTTTGTTTTCGTTTTCACGAATGAAAGCGTGAAAACCATTGAGTTCGAAGTCATGTCGTTGGCATTAACATCATCGCTATGTTATTATGGTTACTCTTATTTATGTGGTCATTTCACCTCTAACTCAATGATGGTCACACAGTTGGCGAGACACCAAATTTTTACCCACTTTGCACTTTCTGTTAATATGACTTCATTTTATTAATTTGTGATGCAATGGTGTTCTAGTGATTGCGATTGATTCCTTGATACAATGGTGGTTTGATGTACTTTGATCAAATTCCTTGGCGCATTGGTTTCATGAAAACACATTGACATTGTGGTTAGACCCTTGGTGCAATCATTTCATACAACACATACTTGTTATGATCGAACCCTTGGTGTTGATTTCGAAATATTATTTTGGTTTTAAATAACACTATTGCTTGTGCAAATATTCGGGCCGACTCATCATAGTTATCAATGGTTGTTTGATTGGAATTGTTGTTAACATACACCAATGGTGATTTGAATCACCATATGTGTCGTCAATTGTATGTTTGGATATGACTATTTTGCATGGGTTTATTTCCTTCCACCACCCTCGCACACTTAGGCATTAATGCCTGCCTTGTATCTCGGGTTACCTCTGTTGGTTTCAGGGAAGCCTGTGAGTTATCGGTCCTGCATATACCCTATAAAAACCCTTGTCTGTTTACCCTGCTCACTGTATGTTCTATCCTATGGCACCTATAGTGCGCATAGAACCTAATGGCGCCCAAAATTTCTTGTTATTTGATATTGCCAGAGAATGTGAGAGGACTTAACTGGGCTCTAGTTCTGTGGTTTATTTCTAGTGTTGTGACCGTGGGTTACTTAGAGTACCAGGAGTCTAAAAGAGGAAATTAAATTAGGATTCCACCCAAAAGCAACTGGGTTATGGAAAACCAGGAAGATGATGATTCTTTAGATCTCTTACACCCAAGTGTATCACCACCTGGTGAGCGGGGCCTTCATCCTTATGAAGGAATGGAAGTTCAATTACAACCTCTATACTAGTTCTGAAGTTAGTGTTCCTATAATCATTTGTACAGGTAATCATTTGTGCTCACATTGTTTGGCCCTTAGAGAATTCGACATAGCTTTCATTCATATGGCATGCCAGTAAATGTTTCATCGAGGGGTCATAATGATTTGTTTTAAGCGTTTAATTCATAGTGAAATATTTTTTTCATTTTGGTAAGAAATGGCATGCAAGCATATCAAGTACGACTTGATTCTTTTACAGATTTGAGATATAAATATTTGACACGCAGTGAGGCATTTCTGAACTTAGAGAGAAGCACCATACCAGATTTTGTAGGCTAGCCCCGTAATTGCCTCCCAGAAACCCATTTTTGCATTGGCGATTATGGGCAAACGGTGTTGAATCAGATTGAACACTTGAAAACCCATAACCGAAATTATCCCCTTTACCTTCAATATGGGCGATTTCCTCATAAATTGGTTTATTACAGGGTTATAGCTCATGTTTTAAAGGTCAAATTTCTGATCTTCTCCTTGGCTAAAAGGTGCATTTTGGTCTGTGTGAATTTGTTAAAATGTTTATTACTTCTCCAGGCCTATGCCTCAAAGCCTCTCTCACTCGACCTGCCTTTCCCCCTCCTACACTTCTACCTCCTATTGAACCCTTGATCAATCCAAAGATTCATCAAGCAGTCTGTCAGCAAGTTGAAAGACAATAGACTCTGTTCTCTTTAAAATGTTGAGGTAGCTACGACCTTTGTTAACTCAAAGATATCCTGACCAAATCATTTTCCTACAGCCCAAGTATGTTATTTCACTGTCGATTTTTGGTTTGAATTAGCTCAGAAATAGTTTGGCTTTGATAGATTTAAAAATGCTTCTGTTATGATCGAATTACCAAGAATGATTTTGTTTTAATTGTGTTTGCATTGAATCGGTACAAAATATTTGATTGCTAGATCGATTACAACTCTATTTTGATTAAATTGGTTTAATATGATTTGGTTGGTTTTGAATTGATATAAACAACTTTTTTTGCGTTTAAATTAGTATCAAAGATCTGTTTGATAGATAACATGCATTCTTGTTACCATTCAATCTATTCAAATACGATTATATTAGTTTTGAATTGGCATGAATGATTTGGTTAGTTTTAAAATTAGTAATTAGGATTTGTGTGATATATAGAATACATTTCTGTTATCATTCGATTAATTCTATACGATTATGTTTGATAATATGACTAGCTACAAAATCGTGAGATTCTGTAGCTAGTCTCAAAATTTAGATTTTTGTTAATTTTACAAATAAAACATTATCTAAACTTGTTTATTCTTGTCCACCCACAGGTACATACAAATTTTAATGGAAAATTGGACATGTTGTGGAAGTTATATAGTTTTGTTTTAGGTTGTTAGTTTGAGTTAGAAATAGAGACTTGGGAGATTGTGCCCAGATTTTTTGTAATCTGTTTTTGATAATTCCCACAGGGATGTTTTACCCTATGGAATTTAAATACTTGTTATTTTTTGTAAAGAACCCATCATCATCACTGTTGGGGAGAAAAAATACTATGGACTTATGAGGATACAAACTGGAATGAAAGTGGATGTTTTGTAACAGCTTTAGCTTTCAATATATCAAACTTTTATTTCGAGTTTTGTTCATATCAATTTGCAATCTAATTATCGACTACTTTAGCTATCATAATTTTTTGCAGGTTGATGTGACTTGGCTTATGTGTTGTCCATATTTGATTTCTCTTATTTAAAGTACATCAATTAATTTGCTTCAATTTAATGAATAGAGGATTTATCCTCTTCGTTAAATGAATCATTTTGTACAAATCTTTGCATACGGGTTTATCTAAATGTGATGATTTGTAAATTTTAAGATTGTTGTCATTTTATGTCTTGTTTGTCCTGTCATTTATATTCAAAGAGCCATGTTGCTTCCTGTTTACAAGAAGCTTGTGAAAAATCTGGTGCGGGTTTCCTCCCATCGAACAGTTGAATCAGATACTTTGCACGGGACAAATTGGAAAGCGTTATTACA
>ML776615.1:1159912-1189308 GCA_009831015.1 Picea engelmannii
AAATTGGCATCTTTGAGACTTGCAGGTACAACTCTTATCTGGTGGCAAAGCAAGCTGCAAAAAGGAACACAAGATGTGGGTAAAGTATTTCCATCATGGAAGAATTTTATTTATGCACTTAGGAAACAATTTTATCCTTTGGGTTATAAAGAAAAATCAATTATTGAATGGCAATCTTTAAAGCTAAGAAAAGGACAATCAGTGCAAGAATACACCGATGAATTTAGGAAAATGGCATTAATGTTAGACATTCCTTTGCAAACACAAGAAACACTTATGAAGTATATAGGTGGGTTGCCTGCACATATTAGAAACACTGTTTTCATGTTTGGACCCACTAACCTTGATGAGGTTTCTGTTCAAGCTACATATATTGAAGCAGGGAAAGCAGGTGTGTCAGGGGAATCGTCATTTTCAAAGAAAGATGATAAGAGGAAAAGGCATGGTAATGGAAAGAATGCAAACACCGTGACAAAGAAGGAAGGGAAGCCCTCTTGCAAACATTGCAAGAAAGAGGGACATGATGAGGACAAATGTTGGCAGTTGCATCCTGAGAAGAGACCAAAGTGGTTCAAAGGAAAGAAGGGGACGCAAACAACAACAACAACGACAACAAAGCCTATAGATTTGGGATCGGATTCAGGTGATGAATCTAAGATGTCATTGGTTGGTATGACAGGTAACTTTGGTGAAGAGATTGATTGTAGAAGAAAGTTATTTCATATCAGATTAATAATGCGACACACTAAGATAAACACACTAATCGACAGTGGATCTCAATCTAATCTAATCTCAGAAGAATTGGTTAAGAAATTGGGATTAATAACACAAACACATCATAAGCCTTACACACTTAAATGGATGAGCAATCGACATCAGATGCACATAATAAAGAAGTGCACAATTAAATTTTCCATTTCAGATAAGTATGTGGATGAAGTAACTTGTGATGTTGTGTCATTAAAAGAATGTGGAATCGTCTTAGGTAGTCCGTACTTGTATGATCGTCAGGCAATCTTCTACAGAACTAAGAATCAGTATCAATTCACTAAAGAAGGTCATGATTACATAGTGCATGCTCATCATGTTAAAACAAGTAAAACTCTTCAAACAGTGGAACAGTTAACAAAGGCAGTGCAAATAAGCGACAAACCAATAATTGTTTCAAACGAAGTAATAGATCTTAAGCAAGAACAAGACATGATTGTTGAGTGGAAAATCAATCATAAGTTGCTTCAAGATAAACTTATGTCGTGCAAATACTTCAAGTATATCAGTTCATTTGTAGTCGTCTTTCTAATGTTATCATTAGCAATGTTTTCTACATGGATGATAGTGGCTTCAGTAAAGTGTAATAGGGTTGCAATGACTAACAATATACTATCAGTTGTCATGATTGTGTTGCAGTTGATATTGATGAGATGGGTGCACAGGACAGAGTTCAGAGACAGAGGACAAGCCGGGTGGCCTATCCTGAGCTTTTTGACTATTCAGTAACCTTTTGGGGACCAAAAGGTCTTTTTGTGGGGAGGTGTGATCCGAAATCGGATCCAGAAGCCTGATAGGGCTTGAAAAATGCTCAAAAATGAAAGTGCTTGGAATGTGACGAAACATGTTCCATTGCATCCGTCTCGTCTTCCTGATTCCGGTGGTATATTTACTTCGTCAAACGGAGTCCGTATGGAGAAGATATCACGTTCTGTCCAAAAAGTCAAACAAGCAAAAAAGGGGATGACTGTATAGTCCGTACAGTCCACGTGGCACGTCCGTACAACTGACGTGGTGGCTCCACAAGGTGACACATGGTAGGTCCATACAGGGGACATGTGGCATCACCAAGACGTGACACGTGTCATACAGATTTGGTATATTTGGCGTACGGTCGGACCAGTATTGAGGTGACATGTGTCACCACTGACAGGGTGACACGTGGCAGGCTGACGTCATCGGATGACATGGCAGTTGATGTGGAAAGTGACTGGGTTGTACGGCAGAAACATGTGGCAGCATGGCAGACTAACAGGTGACGTACGGTGGGCTGATGTGGCACACACGTGGTCCAATCATAGACTGACACGTGGCACCCCATTATTGGTTGTTCAGTTATATGTTAAAAGTTTTGTTATGGCTCGGCCGGGAGGTCGAACCCATGACCTCCGGCAGGTGAATGAACTCGCAACGTCGGGCTAACCATGTGTCCGGCGGGTGGAACTTGTTATCCATTCGGCATATAAAATATTTGAATTTAATACATGGTTTGAACCGGCGGGAAAAGGGTCGGGGCCTAGCCCCAGCCCTCGGCGCCAAACCATATGACACGACCGTTCCACCATGACCGAGAGCGCTAACCGATGCGGGGATTATGTATATAGGCTACGGTTATATAAACATTGCCACGGGACCCAGGGCTTATCCACGAAAAGGGGCGCGCAAGTGGTGGACAGTTGAACCGTTTGGCCCGTGATTCCATGCCATGCGCCAAACGACCGGGGGCTGGAGCCAATAGGGAAGGGCCAGCGTGTGGGCGCTCGACCACATGCCGTCCCATATGACCACAAAAGGTGTGCGCGCCTGGGGTTTGGGGGCTGCGGCCCAAATTTTGTTATGAAGTGGGTTTTTTGTATAGTAATTTGGTTTTTATTGTTTAAATATGCCTATTGTTAGCAGATTTACTCCATTTTTGGGGGATATTGGGCATTTTTAGAGGCCATATTCTTGGAGGAAGTTGGGGATGTGAAACCAACTCCAAGACTATATAAACCAGGCCTGTTTGAGGCCAAATAGAGTCATTCAGAACAGAGTTATGCTAAAGGAAAGCCAAGCCAAAGTCAGTTTGATGCAGGGAAGCCTTTGAGGTGGAGACGTTGTCGGATCGTTTCTGGGAGCTTGGAGCATCAGTTTTGCATGTCGTTTCTTTTGCAGGGTTCAAGAGATCTGGGAGAACAAGACCAGATCAGTCTTGTAGCCATTTGTCATTGCTGAGATGTAATTTTGATCACTTGAGCAGAAATAAAGAAGCCTCCCCCACAAGGAAAAAGGCCCGGAGACGTAGGCAAAAGTTGTGTCGAACTCCGTTATTAACCTGCGTTCTTATGGTTTTCTATTCATTATTCTTTTCAGATCTGCATATGTGTATTTGACTGATATAATCCTCTTCTTTCCTCATTCTTTTATTAAATTCTCAAATGGTTAATTTATACATGCAAGTTTAAAACTCAACCATAGTCATTTAAAAGATCCTGCGGATCATGGAACAATTCAGTTGAGGAATAAATAAACACGATTCTGAAACAACTAAATCGATGATACACTATGAGCTGCAGATATACCATTCATGTAAGCAAATGTTAACACACTGAAACAACTAAATCTATGAACGTTAAACTACCTCGTATGCAAGTTCTAAAACACTGAAATGAACTAAATCTGAAACAGAGTAACATGGCGACTTGAACCGATTTGGCGGGCCCAACCAAACGGTAAAAACGTCGGAGGAGAGAACCAGAACTAACTACAACATTCTATGAAAACATTGTATAATCTTTACGCTCCATTAACTCAAAAGAGAATACTTCAAATCATATATCAGTCGAATAGCAAGACGCAGCAACAGTTTTGATATTCAAAAATGCGTGTCCATAACATAATCCAACAACAACCCGTTATCAGGAGTGATCGCGGGTTTATATAGAAATCCTACTCATAACAGTCTAAAACAACGATACATAAAACAAACGGGTCCCCCTGTTCATAACAGTCTTGGAATCAAGTTTTAAAATGTACTTCACATCTTCATGACATGTAGTGTCACGAAGTGTGAATGATGAAGAATCATGGCCAAGGTTTATCATTATGCCTTCAAGCACCCTGTGGTGATGACTCTAGCTGTCATGCGAATCTCTCTGTCTTCCATTCGGACCATAACGCACAGATCTTTGAGCGGCTACATTGGTTTCTCCACGGGTACGATTTGGTACCTGGTACCGGCATCCTATTCCAAAAATAGCAGTGGTACCTAACCCAAGTGACATTAGTTCCAATATCAATTTAAAGCATTAAAGTGCATAAAAATAGTTTGAAATGAAAAGATACCTTAAGTAACCCCATTGAATGGTAGGGAGATGTTAATTATGTCAAAACGAGGCCAAAAGGGTGGTACTGGCATATAAATGGAGCTCTGTGGAATATAATATAGGCAAAAAACATGATCAAAACCAGAGACCAACACCTTAACATTCTTCAGTCTTGACCTTTGATCATATTATGAAAGATTCTTGTCATGGAACTCTTTCCTTGAGTACCTCTTCTCCTTTCTAACCAAATTTCAATCCTCTCATCTATTATGAAAAACATCCCTCCACACTTCCATGGTCTCATCTTTATACATATCCAATACTCCTGCTTTATCATGAAACATGAAACATGGATGATCTCTTTCTTACTCAACATTCCAAAATATGATGCATATTTGTCATCTTGAAGCCTTTTACAAATCATATTACCATTTAAAGTCTTCTATATTACTCATTGATTATAGACATATTCAACTAGTAACATCCTCAAGCAATCATTCCACATTTTCAAGAACATACCCTGCCCTGTTACTCATACTTGAAGATGACACTTAGCTAAAGACAATTCTCTATTCTTTATCATCAACCTTAATATTGTTTTGCAACAAATTCATTATAAAATATAACAATTCAAAAAATTATGGTTAAAGCAAGCATACAAGCACAATATACAATTCTGGTAACATGTGCACAATTTTTCCCTTTCATTGTTACCAGAAATATTATTTTGAATTCCTATGAATTTTGTTACCCATCTCCCAATTATGGGTGATTACATGAAATCCTTTATCTAATACCTTTCCAATGACCTTTTTTCTTGCTCAATTATGAGTTTTGAGCCGAAAGTTATGGTCATTTTATTATTACCCAAAAAATCCTCATGTTCACCTTTTATCCATGAGCAATGCCTATGCATATTTGCATATGTTCCTTAGAAATTTGACAAGATCTCAACTAGGTTTCTTCATAATCATTTTGGAAAATATTTCCAAGTTTTCACCTCTTTCTATGTTTTGGGTTGCAAGATACAACTTGTTGAAGTTTCAAGCTAATTAGTATTTTTTTTTTGGCCCTGAATGCTACAAGTACCTTCTATGCTCTCTTCAACATTTTTATCGTGCCCATAATTTTTATTTATCTCCATGATTGTGTTCTATGTTTAAATATATTTCCATAGACTACCCCTTTACCTCAATCTGATTCCAAAGAAGGAAGTTATGACCTTCGAAAGTTAACTGGGACTTAAAATTTACTCTCCATTGCATGGGTTGTAAATCACTCATCCTAACTTTGTTTGACGAGTGGAATACACCATTAGAAATCTATCACCGAGATATTTTATTTGAGATGAAAAAAGTATTCATATATAACACTACCTTTAAGTAGCTAAAAACATTGTTTATGGCCTTACAAATGCCCTGCAAAAACATAACCTATCAAAAATTACAAATGCCATGGAAAATCGATGGTTTTATGCTATTGTAGATCTCTAAATTGAATTCATGCTCACCAGTTTGAAAATATACACCCATATTTAGCATGCACAAGTTTTACACATGCAACGCCAAAATGTGGTGAATACACCACACACCTATATCCAATGTACACCAGTTTTCTGTCACGACAATATCTAGTGCACACAAATTTTGTGTCACGCACCAATATCTACTGTACTCAACTTTTCTGTCGCACGCCAATATCTACTGCACACAAATTTTGTGTCGTGCGCTAGAAAAAATATTCATGCGCACACTAGATATTGGCTCATGACACAAAATTGTGTGTCGTGCACTACGTTAAATATGCATTGCAAGCTACACACCGCACAATGCCAAGGTTCAGTGCACTCACATTGCGCACCAATACTCCTTATGCTCCAACAATTCTACTTTCATGAAGCATGAATATTTAACGTGCACGAACTTCATACCAACATTGCATGTGCACCAAAAACATTTCTATGTGCTTTGCTAATACTCAATGCGCACACCTTTCACACAAACATTATGCATATGCCACAAGATCTGCACCGTGCAATGCCAAATTTTAGTGTGCTCACCTGCACACCACTATTATGCGTGCACCACCAATTTTACACCACACAATGCCAGAATTTTGGTGTGCACACACGTGCACCATTATCGTTTCGTGCATCACCAAATATGCACTAGGAAATGCTAAATTTTTGTGTGCACACCCACACACCATTATTTTTCGATGCATCACCATGTTTGCACCACACAACATCAAATTTTAGTGTGCACATTTGCACATGTTTATTTTTCTATGCTTAGCTGATTTTTCTATAATTTATGTTACAAAAATTGGGGCTTTTGCCCAATTTTTCCCAATTTTTTCCTGGGCTCCATGGATGCTCTGTAAAATAAAAAATTTGGCCATATACAGGCCCTAAGTTTCCCCATTAGAAATTGACATTGCTTAAATTTAATTTATGGCTTGATTCTTCACATTACACATGAGATTTCTCTCAATTTTACTACAATAATTCAATCAACAAGTTGCATACATACTCCATAAATTAATTCTCTGTGAATTGTTGCTTCAACATTCTGCTAACACGACCCATCGAGGCTTAGTGTTGGAAACTGGGCTCTGCTACCAATTTTTAATATCCCCATTACCCACAACTCAACAAAATTGCTTTGATACCAATTTGTAGCATTTCCAACCACTTGTTGGGCTATGCCACTTAACATTTCGACTCAGATACAAATTTAAATCATAAAAGTACTATGAAAATGCATAGATTCATACAAAATAATAACAGAAATATGAATGCAACATATGCAGGAAAAACCAATGAAAACAAGTGCATAAATATTAACGCAATGCCTGAATTAACACACACTTAAATTATTGAAATGTTATGCATATGAGCAGAGTTGAGTGAAATAACAATACAAATTTATAAACACCATTATCACAGAGATTATATAGCAGAAGTCACATAATTATACACATAGTAAATAAAATAAGCACATGAAAGACACTTATCTCATGAAATAAACACCAATTGCATGCAAACCTTCCACATTCCTCCCAATCATATACCACACTACTCATAATATCAGTAGTGGGTCACTCTCGAGATGGGGATAAACTGTACCAGGGCACAAGGAACCCTAATCCACTCTAAGGTCTTATAAATTGTAGAATCTATCAGTCCAAGGTGCCTAATTGTTGCAACTAACCTACCATTCCCCACATACCTGTCCTACCCTAGGAAGTGTGCCCCTTCTCTGGTCAAGAGTCTCTTGGCTACCCCACTTCCCTTCTGGGGATTCAACAACATGATGGAAAAGAGGTCTCAGAGACCTATAACTATTTTCCAATGCACCAGGGAACAATTCCAAGTAGTTTCTCACCCAGAGAAACTACTCACAGGCTTGACAACCCGCTTATTAGACCACGGGCCTCACAACCCACCTCTTCAATATACATCAAAATTGGGTACAAGTATGAATGGTATCATTGATGAGTGGATGGTAAGAATCATGAATGAATGTTGAATCTCCCCCAAATACATTGAGTCTCTCTCTTATATATGCATGTGCCTTTTATGACACATGGGACTCAAGGAACTCCCTTGTCCCCCACTTTAGAAAACTAGGATATATATTCATATCCATACTTTATAATTTAAGGAATATTAATATAATATTCATTTGGGATTAAGCTCCCCTTGATTATCCCCTTTTCCCTACCTGGTGGATTTTAGCCCCCAATATGTTTTTACATGGTTGGTCTACAACAATGATGTGTTTTCAATAATATTTGCATGTGATTACATATTACAATGATGGCTCACTGGCCATTAACTTAGCATCTGACTCTCTAGCCTAATAACCACACAGGCACTCCAACCTTAATAAATATGCACACACACACACACACACATACACATAACTCAACTATCTGCACTTCCATGTCATTAATATGCATTTACCCAAGTGCGTGTAACACTATGAATTGTGAGCCCATGTATTTATAACAAATCTTCGTGCACTTACCCATGTGCACACAACACTAAAAACATGTGCCAATGGCTCACCAACCTATATGAATATTTACATTTACCATTGGTACCAACAACTCACCAACCTATGTGTTCATTTACATTTATATGTACAATTAGGATTCGGCCTAGGGGTATTACATTCCCCTCCCCCTTATTTATGCACCATCCTTATTGCATTATATACAATGTACAATCCAAAATTCTTCAAAAATATCCAAACATTTTCTATTGAAGCTTGTTATGTTCCTGGTGCTCTTCTTTTCAAGCATTGATTTATGTATTCATAATGTAGCTAGAAGACATTTTCTCTATTCCATAGAGATGCTTCAAGCAAGACTTCATCTCATTGTTCTATTTGACACACCCTCATTATTACAAATACCATGCCATAAGCATCCTCAAGTTTCCTCTTCCTTGTTGCAATCACCCTTCTAGGCCCATCTATCCCTTCACTACTACATAGTCCCTCAACGATCCATATTGCCAAGGATTTCACACATAAGGAGAGCACCAACTCATTACTAGAACCCCACCAAGGTTATACATTTATAAGTCTCCAGT
This sequence comes from Picea engelmannii, assembly GCA_009831015.1. Classification (NCBI taxonomy): domain Eukaryota; kingdom Viridiplantae; phylum Streptophyta; class Pinopsida; order Pinales; family Pinaceae; genus Picea; species Picea engelmannii. The sequence continues at coordinate 1,168,586 of ML776615.1, forward strand.
GTCTCCAAAAATAGCTATTCTTCCCAAGAATTCCAACTTTAATCAATATTATCTCATCTGTATCACGCACACACAATTATTATGAGAGAATATTATAAAAACTTCATTTAGAATTTCAAATTTATTTCATAAGGAATTCAAATTTTCCTAAAATATGAAATTTTGTCTCATAATGTTCGTGGTTGTTGCAATAGTAGGATGAAATATTTCTTATGGATTTCAACAACACCCTATTGAATACCACTTTTCCTACAATGCTTCCATCTTACATTCAACCAGTAGATTATTAGTGCTTCTTGCATAATATACCATATACTTGTATTGTAACAATTTCAAAGTTTACAAAGTGATATTAGAATTGTTTATATTTAACAATATAATTATTAACTAGGATGAAATTATCAATCTCTACATATATATTATCAACATCCAAGGTTTTACATTGTTCCTCTATGTTGGCACAGGGGAAGACCTAGGGTTCAACACTACAACAGTGCACCAAAAAAACCCTAACTACCATCCCTTTCGGCAACACCTGCAAAGAAGATAAAGTCTCACCTGAGGTAGAGGCAGGGATGGTTGCAGGACTCAGATGTCTGCAACCTTAGCTGGGACACAGATATGTGATTCTAACATTTAATAGAGCACTTAGTAGTAACCATTCATCAACATTCAGTTCTTAGTAACAATGCAGATAAACCCTAATTCTAGAGCATCGCAGTTTCCAACCAGATCTACATCTAGTAACACTTAGCATGACAAAAAATATTAGGTATTAACATATTCAGAACTAATCATATGTATATCAGTCAGATCTAACATCCATCCATATTATTAAGCACTAAGCATCGACAAATAATTCATCCATATTAAAGAACTAAGCACATTAACATCTAAGCACATCAACACATTGCACAAAGTAGAGAAACACAATGTATATGTGGCTCACCCCCCCTATGGATACATCCACCAACTCTTCTTCTCTTCTATTATCTTATGTTAATCAGTTACATGCACAGAGCCTAAAAAATCCTACTCCGCATAGGACAGGATATATGCACCCACCTCGCCATATTCTCCTTCCCCGAGCTAGGTCACTTGCACTTAGCTCTGCAAGATTCATATAGTATGCACATAACACTTACAATCCTTCGATCACATAGATAGATCACTAGCAATTAGCATATTGTCCTAACATCACATATGTGCCCCTCCTTAAATTGTCTAGACATCTATTTATACTTTACAAAATAGGCCCAAACACGGGTAAACCCATGGGCCGACATCCCATATCCATTACATAATCCTAAACCCCAAAAAGGACCCAAAAAAGGGTCAAGATCTCACGATATCTGCATCGTATTGTGCTCTGTCTTCAATAGGTTGTTGAAGTTCTAAGATAGGTCAATCTTGACCAAGGATCTCCCAAAACTTGGCCAAGGGCCAATAGGCCCCCAACACTCACCTGTGACTCATCCCGACTCACTCTGATCTGGGTAGATCTTCTTCGAAAGCCTCGATCTTGGATCAAGATGCTTCAACTTGTTGTTGTGCCATGACCTCTTGTTCAACGAACTCTTGGAAGAATGCCTCGTTCACGGGTCCTTTTAGGCATTGTTCTGTTGCAACAACAACTTACTCCAATTCTGTTCCTCAACCTTTGATCTCTATGATTAGTTGGTAAGCCTCATATTTTACAGGTTGGAGTCTTTTAGTCACTTCCATGAATTTTATTTAAATGGTGTGAACTTGTTGCTAGGAAGTTCACTTCTCCTAGGATCATTTCATTCTTTCTACAGCTGACAGGGGCTTAAACTGTGCCTATATTGTCTCTGCTTTCTACTTCGCCTCCTCGAGTTGTGACTCCAATGCATTTATTTCTGCATTATCAGTGAGTTTCTCATAAGTATGGGCACTGCGGTGATTGAGTTAATTTCATTCCATGGAAAAATCTTGTATTCTCTCGACTATGCTCCTAGCAGTCACCTCTCTTTGATCTCTTATGTCTTGCGGAGTGTTGGGCACTTTGCGGAGCTCTAAATATGCTATTCTTTGTTGTAGTTGTTGGATGGCTTCCGCAAGTTGCTCTACTTTATGCTTAACCCAGTCTTCTATCTATGGCTCCCAGCCTGTCACAGAGAGAAGTGGTCTATGGACTGCTTCTTTTACCTTGAGTTTCCCTGCGAGAAACTGTTCCTTTTCTTGCTTCATTTGTGCTTTTTCCTCATAAAACTTTGTCTAGAGAGAAATCTTCTCCTGATCTTCAACCCGACGTTGTTATAAAAGTACTCCTTGTACTTGTGTCATAGTGACGCAACCCGTACTCCTCGGAGCACGTCTGCTTCTACAAGACCTTCTTTCTCCTCAGCCCAAAGAACTTCAAAGGTTCTTTTGATTCCTTTCAAGAATCTTCCTTACCCACAGATTCTCTTCGGCGCAATCCCCCTTTCTTTTTTTTTCGGAGGATCAAAACTCACGACTTCGCAAGTTCACGGTTGATCTCTAGGCTCTCAATCCCGGAGACTCGATGGCTTTGGTCAACGCTGACTTTCTCTTGCCTTGTCGGGACTTCTGTCCTTATCGTAATCTCGCCACTCACGACACCAAGTGATCGATTCTCCAAACCCCGATACACGAGATGCCGAAATGTTGAAACTCATGATCTCTCTCCCTCATGACTTCGCTACTTGTGAGGTCAATTAACTTCTATGTCAGCTCCCGATGCCCGAGACGCTGAAATGCCAATATCGGATTTTCGGACTTCGCGGAATCGCGAATCCAGACGGGTAATACTCGGACCTTTTCACGGTGAAACCCCGATGGCTTGCATCACCTGCCACATCACCAACTCCTGTGGCCCACTCCTTTCTCACGAAACCCCAATGGACAATCTCGCAACGGATCCAACGACCCTGACTGGCTTGGATCAACGGCTCGATCTGTCCTGAGCTTCGAACCTCCCCACGCTTGTGCTGTAACTCCCTTGCACCTCTGTGAGATCTGACGATTCACAGAAACTCGTGGATTCTCCACGGAGAATACCGACCATTCGTCCCTTCCAAATGAAACCCATGAAATGACGAGTCTCTCTTCCACAAAACTCGTCACCTTGCGCACAAATCTGCTACATTCCTTGCAAACCTTCTAGGCATGACTTTCCTTCTTCATCCTTCGATGAAATCGAAGGCCTATCCTTCCTGAGATTTTCCACTATTTCGAGTCCCTCCAGGAAACTCTTACACGCACTCCTTGCGGAAAATCTTCAACAACGTCTAAGTGTTGAAGCTCTTCAACTTTGCGCACAAACCTGCAGTAGCAACCTTTCCAATACTTTGCTCAGAATCACAACTATGAGACTTCTCCTTGGCCTGCGCACGCCTTGCACGGATCCGATGCCAAATCTACACTTCTGGAAACTTAGAACAAAAGTTCTCTCTAGTTGGACCCTTCTGTCAACGCACCCCTTGCGGACGATTCGACTGCACTCCTTGCAGGAATTATCTGGTTCAAGATAGAGAAACAATTGAAACTAACTCCTTGTTCCCACAGAATTCAATTCAACCATGAAATCACATACACAGCATATAAAAGAAAATGTATGACAGGAAGCAAATATTCATGAGCATAACATCAATACAGAGAGAATAGACACATAACCATGGATTTGAATCAAAGCTTTCTTATATTAATTCAATATCTATACATGGGTGTTCTTTACATAGTTCTCTGCTTGCTCTTCTCTTCTGAATGCTTCGATGATGTTACAATGTACAAAGGAGGGTGTCTATATCCGTTTTCCCTCTTGGACTCTAAGGCTATCAAATCTAGAATTAAATATTCTATCTACTTTACATTTACTATCTTAAATGCCTCATCTACCTAAGGATGAGAGCTATCTGCTCAAGGTCCATTACAATATACAAGTGCGCCATCTCTTAAATGACTCATTTAAGATATGCACAATAATTCCAAAGCATTTCAAAATTTGTGCTGGCTTGTCCAGCTGTCCTTCGCTTCATGCTGGCTTGCTTGATGTGTTGGTGATGCTCCTGCATCATACTCCTCGGCTTGAAAATTTTCATGGGCTCCTGTCCATGAGCTCCTACATAGTCTGTCCATGCTTTTGAATCACTGCTTTGTTTTCCCAGCTGGCATCTTCCACTAGGTGGTTCTTCCATTTGACCAGATACTCATAGTATTCTTTTCTCCTGGTCTTCTTACCCACTTTCTTGTCCAGTATGCATTCCATTTGCGGCTTCTTTGTTATCGGCATCTGCTTCATCCACTGGATCACTGGTTCCTCAGATCTAGTCTCTACTTCTCCAGCCCTGTATGGGTATAAATCTGTGAGATTGAATATCAGAGATATGCTGATGCCATCTGGTAACTCAATCTCATAAGCATTTTCTCCGAATTTTCTCAAGACCTTGCAGGGTCCGATTTTCTTCATTTTTAGCTTGTTGTATGTCCCCCTTGGGAACCTTTCCTTCCTCAAATGTGCCAGAACTAAATCACCAACTTCGAACTGAAGTTGTCTCCGATGCTGATCCACTCTGCGTTTGTACTCCTGGTTTGATCTTAGCAACCGCTCCTTCACCTGGCTATGAAGTTCTTTCATTGCCTCAACAAACTCTTCTGCACTAGCGCTTCTAGTAGCAGTCTATTCTGACTCCCTGAGTTCAGACACTCCTCTCGGCTGTGTTCCATACACAATCTGAAATGGACTTCGGCCTGTACTCCGATTCACTGAGTCGTTGTACACAAACTCTGCCTATGGCAACACATTGTCCCAACTGTTATGGTGCTATGTCACCAGGCTCCTCAACAAGTCCCCCAGACTTCAGTTGACCACTTCCGTCTGCCCATCTGTCTGCAGATGATACGTCGAACTAAACGCCAAGTTAGTTCTTAGCTTCTTCCATAAGGTCCTCCAAAAATGCCCTATGAATTTAGTGTCCCTGTCTGAAACTATGCTTTTCGGTAATCCATGAAGTTGAATGACTTCCTTGAAAAATAGATTCGCGATGTGGGTTGCATCACTGGTTTTCTGGCATGGAATAAAATGCACCATCTTTGAAAACCTTTCCACTACCACAAAGATATAATCAAAACCTCTTTGTGTCCTTGGCAAACCCAATACAAAATCCATGCTGATCACCTCCCATGGCCTCTCTGGTATGGTCAATGGTTGATAAAAACCTACATTCTGTTTTCTCCCTTTCAAGTGTTGGCAAATTCTGCATCTGTCAATAAACCTTTTAAATTTCGACCGCATTCCTGGCCAAAAGTATGCTTCGCTTAGCTTTGCAAATTTCTTGTCATGGCCAAAATGCCCTGCTAATCCACCACTGTGCTTCTCTTTCAACAAATTCTCCCTCATGGAGCAATTTGGAATGCACAGTTGGTTGCCTCTGAACAACAATCCCTCCTGGATCATATAATCTATCCACGGGCTTCTGTCTCTGAGAACTGGGTTCTCAGCTTCTTCATATGCTTCTGCAAAATCTGCATCTCCTGCGTACATGCCCCTGAGATTTTCAAAACCCAATGTTTTTATTCGGAACTCCTGCAGTAACAAACACTTCCTGCTCAAAGCATCAACCACTTTGTTAGCAGTACCCGAAATATGCTTAATCACAAATGTGAAATTCTGCATATATTCTACCCATTTCGCATGCTTCTGATTCAACTTCTCTTGTTGACTCACAAATTGTAATGCATGATTATCACTGTACAATACAAATTCTTTTGAGATCAATTAATGCCTCCATTTTTTCAGTGCCTGTATGATAGCATAAAATTCTTTATCATACGTGGAGTATTTCAGTTTCGCTTCATCCAGCTTCTCGCTTAAATATGCAACTGGTCTGTCTTCTTGACTCAAGACCACTCCTATGACATATCCACTTGCATCACATTTCACTTGAAATGTCTTCTGAAAATCCGGCAACACCAACACTGGTCGTTCCGTTATCTTTCGCTTCAACAAATTGAAGCTCTTCTCAGCCTCTGTTGTCCAATGAAAATATTTATGTCACTTCTTGACCGTGTCCATCATTGTTGCGCTTATTCCACTGAAATTCCTGATGAATTTTTAGTAGAAACTAGCTAAACCATGAAAACTTCTCACCTCGAAAATGTTTCTCGGTGATGGCCAATTCTTGGTCACTTCTACCTTACTCAGATCCATCCTCAACTCATTCGCCGAAATAAAAAAACCCAAGTAAATGAGCTCTGTCTTCATAAATGAGGACTTCTTCATGTTAATCAACAGCTTCTCATGTTGTAGCTTCTTCATCAGAATGGCTAAATGTTTCAAATGTTCAGCCTCTGATTTACTATAAATCAATATGTCGTCCAAATACACAATGACGAACTTCCTGATGAACTCCCGCATGACTTCATTCATCAGCCTCATAAATGTACTTGGTGCATTTGTCAAACCAAACAGCATAACCAACCATTCATACAAACCTTCATTTGTCTTGAATGTTGTTTTCCACTCATCGCCTTCTCTCATGTGAATCTGGTGATATCCACTTTTCAAATCTATCTTTGAAAAATATTTTGCCCCGCTCAGGCAATCCATCACATCATCCATTCTCGGCAATGGAAACCTATATCTAATGGTTATCTTGTTGATCGCTCTTGAATCGGTACACATCCTCTAGCCTTCGTCTTTCTTCAGACTAAGTACTGTCAGAACAACACATGGACTCAAGCTTTCTCTGACCAATCCTTTGTCCAATAGCTCCTGGACCTGCCTTTTAACCTCTTCATTTTCCTGCGGCATCAACCTATACGCAACTTTGTTTGGAAAACTGGCTCTTTGTATGAGATCAATGTGATGACTCACACTTCTCATCGGTGGCAACGAATGAGGTAATTCATCCACTATGATGTCAGCAAACTCTTCCAGCAGTTCCTGAATCTCATCTGGCAAGTTGTCCACTCTTGTGCTAGTCAGAATAATCCTTGGTTTTCTGACCACAAAGAATTGTGGATCTTCCTTCTTCTCCATCTCTGTAAGAAGCTCCTTCCCACTCATGAGAAGTATTGTGTTGCTTACTTCCGGATTCACCTCTTTATCCTTTATAGGAAGCAACCTGTGTGTCCCCCCATCCTTCTCCAGGGTATATGTGTTCATTCTCCCATCATGAACCACATTTCTGTCATATTGTCATGGTCTACCCAACAATAAATGACATACATCCATGGGAATAACATCACATAAGACCTTATCATTATACCCACATATATTGAATTCAACTAAACACTATTGAGTGACACTCACCTACTGTCCTTTTTGTAGCCATGAAACTTTGTATGGACTCGGGTGATCAGTTGTCTCCAGCTCCAGCTTCTCCACCATCTTGGTTGAAACGAGATTATTGGTGCTACCACTGTCAACAATGACCTTGCATTTTCTGTCTTTGGTTTTGCAAGCTATTCTAAAGAGTCTATTCCTTTGGACAGATCTTTCCACCTCCTTCTCAGGTGTCAAAAGGAATTTATGCATCGCAAGCAATATTCCGCCTTCAGCGTCCTCAGTCTTAGCATCACATTTCTGCGCTTCGGTGATGTGAGCTTCTCCAATGTCCTTCTTTTTCTCTGGACACTCATAAGATTTGTGCCCATTCTTCCCACATGTGAAACATGTGATCACTCCACCTCTTCCTATACCTCGACCTCTAGTATGAGGAAGAGTTTTTTCATCATCATAATCTCCCCACTGATCATTTTGCTACCCTTTTTTCTCAACATATGGTCCTCTCTGTGAGGTCCCACCCCTTTCAACTTTACCCTGAGGTTTCTTCCATTCCTCCTTAGGCTTCTGGAATTTCTCCTGGGAAAATGCCTTGCCTTTGGGATGACTTCTGCCTCGCCCTCGCTGACCTTTCCTTCATCTCAGCTTCTCTTTGGCTTTCAGAGCCATATGATAAGCATCCTCTACCATCCTGATGGTAACCATGCTTAATTCATCCTGAATGTCGTATCTCAGACCATTCAGTTATCTGGCAACTTTCTCATCATCGCTCTCCCAATGACCTGCTCTGATGTTCAGTTGATAGAATTACTCAGTGTATTATTTCGTTGTCATTAGCTTTTGTCTCAGGTTCTGCATCCTCCTGAATAGAGAAATTTGGTAGTCTCTTGGGATGAAATTTGCCTTCATCTTCGCAATCATTCGATCCCAGCTTTTGATCTTCTGCTTGCCTTTGCAACGTCTATCAGCTTGTAGCTCGTCCCACCACAATGTTGCATGTCCTTTCAATCACGTAACAACATGCTTGACTTTCTTATCCTCTTCGATATCCTCATAATCGAAGTAAGTGTCAAGAGCTCTTATCCAATCTAGTAGCTCCTCTGCATCCAGATTTCCTTTGTAAACTGGAATGTCCATCTTGGCCTTTGCACCCATTCTGGAAATGGCTTTGATCAACCGCTTGGTTGATGCATCCTCTGCTGTGACCTCTTCTTCATGTCCAGCTTCCTCTTCAACTTAGGAATCACTAAGATCCCCTGCACCAACTCCGCGTCTCTGAGCTGTCTCCATCTCTTCAATCCTTGCTTGGAGATCTCTCATCTGCCTCTCCATTTCTGGATTTCCTACCGGCCTGCCTCTTCTTCGCACCTCCCTATCTTCTGGATCAGGTGACTGCCTTTCTCTCCTCGGTGGCATGGATAATCCTCTTCTCTTGATATAGAAAGAAAAAGATATTCCCGCTCTGATACCACTTTGACGCAACCCGCACTCCTCGGAGCGCGTCCACTTCTACAGGACCTTCTTTCTCCTCGGCCCGAAGAAATTCAAAGGTTCTTCTGATTCCTTTCAGGAATCTTCCTTACCCAAATATTCTCTTCGGCGCAATCCCCCTTTCTTTTGTTGTCTGAGGATCGGAACTCGTGACTTCACAAGTTCACGGTCGATCTCTGGGCTCTCAATCCCCGAGACCCGATGGCTTTGGTCAACGCTAACTTTCTCTCTCCTTGTCGAGACTTCTGTCCTTATCGCGATCTCTCCATTTCCAACACCAAGTTCTCAATTCTCCAAACCTCGATACACGAGATGTTGAAATGTTGAAACTCGCGATCTCGCTCCCTCGCGACTTCGCTACTTGCGAGGTCAATTAACTCCTATGTTAGCTCCCGATGCCCGAGATGCTGAAATGTTGATATTGGATCTTCGGACTTCACGGAATCGCGAATCCAGACGGCTAATACTCGGACCTTTTCACGACGAAACCCCAATGGCTCACGTCACCTGCCACGTCACCAACTCCTATGGCCCACTCCTTTCTTGCGAAACCCCGATGGAATATCTCACGACGGATCCAACGGCCCTGACTGGCTTGGATTAACGGCTCGATCTGTCCTGAGCTTCAAACCTCCCCACACTTGCGCTGTAACTCCCTTGCAACTCTGTGAGATCTGATGATTCATAGAAACTCGTGGATTCTCCATGGAGAATACCGACCATTCGTCAATTTCAAATGAAACCCACGAAATGATGAGTCACTCTTCCACAAACCTCCTCACCCTGCGCATAAACCTGCTACGTTCCTTGCAAACCTTAGAGGAACGACTTTCCTGCTTCATCCTTCAACAAACTCGAAGGCCTATCCTTCCTGACCTTTTCCACTATTTCGAGTCCCTCCAGGAAACTCTTGCATGCACTCCTTGCGAAAAATCTTCAACAACGTCTAAGTGTTGAAGCTCTTCGACTCTGCGCACAAACTTGCAACAGCATCCTTTCCAATACTTTGCTCAGAATCACAACTCTAAGACTTCTCCTTGGCTTGGGCATGCCTTGCATGGCTCCGGTGCCAAATCTACACTTCTGGGAACTTAGAACAAAAGTTCTCTCTAGTTGGACCCTTCTTTCAATGCACCCCTTGCGAACGATTCGACTGCACTCCTTGTAGGAATTCTCTGGTTCAAGATAGAGAAACAATTGAAACTAACTCCTTGTTCCCACAGACTTCAATTCAACCATGAAATCACATACACATCATATGAAAGCAAATGTATGACAGGAAGCAAATATTCATGAGCATAACATCAATACATAGAGAATAGACACATAACCATAGATTTGAATCAAAGATTTCTTCTATTAATTCAATATCTATACATGGGTGTTCTTTACATAGTTCTCTGCTTTCTCTTCTCTTCTGAATGCTTCAATGATGATACAATGTACAAAGGAGGGTGTCTATATCCGTTTTCCCTCTTGGACTCTAAGGCTATCAAATCTAGAATTAAATATTCTATCTACTTTACATTTACTATCTTAAATGCCTCATCTACCTAAGGACGAGAGCTATCCGCTCAAGGTCCATTACAATATACAAGTGCACCATCTCTTAAATGACTCATTTAAGATATGTGCAATAATTCCAAAGCATTTCAAAATTTGTGTTGGCTTGTCCAGTTGTCCTCCACTTCATGATGTCTCACTTGATGTGTTGGCAATGCTCCTGCATCACATAGCCTGGGTGGCTTGTTCTATTTCCTCTTGTGCACCTTGAAGGCGAGCTTCAGTTGCATCTTCTAAGTGGTGGAGTTGGGCTGGCTCATCTCCCAATTCTTTTTCTCCCGATGGTAGGGGCATAGTGGAGATTGCACGACTGGACTGAAGATCCTGCTATACCCCTCAGAGCTCGACCTCAATTCTATCATACAGTTCCTCCTGCTTCTCTCCTTGTTCCTCTGTGATTTCCAGTGAAGCATCGTTTAGAGTTTCTATGATGAAGTCAAATTCATTAGGAGTAAGTGTAGTCTACATATTAGTCATGATGGCTCTTGATTTCTTATGGGAAGAAGGTTTCAGGGGAGAAAACTTCCTTTTCTTCAAGGGTTCAGCCTCATCTTTGGGCGGTGTTACTTCACCTTTCTTTTTTTCAACTTCTCTATCCTTCATCTCTTCTACATCGCCATCACCTCCTCGCTTAGGTGATGTGGAAGAAGTATTCCCTGAGGCATTTTTCTGGTATTCCGATGAAGCTCCAATTTTGTAAATTTTCCTTCTACGAAGTTACCTCGGGAACCTTCTGTAAATTTTCAATCTTAGCTCTCTTCTTACTTATTTTTCTAGCCTTCTTTCCGGTGAGCTTCATCTTGGAATTCCCTTTTCCATTCTGATTCTTATCTTCTTTTGGCATAGTAACTTCGCGTTGTTTATATTCTCTCCTAGAAATTAGGGGTAATACTTCATTTGTATCTAGAATAGGTACTGCAATATTCTGTGGGTCTTCTAGTGTTCTTCCAACTTCGACATTCCAGTATTTGGTTTTAAATAGCTTTGCTTGGTTCTCTTGTTTTTCAATCAAGTGTGCGAACTTCCTAGTAATGAAATATTTTAACTCTTGATTCTTTTGTTCTAAGACTTCTTTTTCTTCCCTTCTGGCTTGATCTCTTTCAATCCAAGGTTTTCCAAGCAACATAGGAAATGGAGCGTTGTCCTCAATAAATTTAACAACTTCAAATTCTTCCTCTATCGAAGTTCCATTAGCACTCATAGATATTTGGGTAAGATTTCCACATATGTTTATTATATTTCCTCTAAATAATCCTATTCCTCCTAATGAAGGAATCATAGCAGACCTTCCTATATCTTCCCAAGTTCTTTTTGTCATGATATTCACCTATGTTTCCTCATCCAGAACACATTCAATGTTGAAGTCTCTTATTCTTGCTTCAATGCATTATTTTTCTTTGAAGACCTCTAATAAACTGATATGTTGGTGATCATTCAGGGTTTCTTTCATTTGTAGCAATAATTTCTCTGATTCTTTCTAGGGTTTTTTCATAATCTCAGTTACTTGACTTTTCTCGTGGTATTCTTGTCTCATATTCATCCTTTCAAGTTGAGAAATCATTCTAGGGAAATCCAAAACTTCATGGTCCATAGCTTTGCAACAGAGGCAACTAGGATTTCTACCAGGGAATTCCTTAGCCAGATGTCTCAGTCTTCTGCAACTATAACAAAGGGTTAATCCCCTCTTTCTCTTAAATGATCCCCAACCTTTCCTATACTGCGTGCTAGGATCATAGTAGTTAACCTGCACAAAAAAATTTCTAGGATCTTGCATCCATTTGTTAGTCCAAACATTCTTTCTACACATAGGTATAACATATATTTAATTATTCTTATCATATCTACTCATATCAAATATTCTTTCTTCTATCAGTGCCCTAGTTTTCAAGCTAGGATAACTCTTATCAAACATGCCTAGATCCATAGTTTAGAAACAAAACTTTCCACTAATCTTACTTCTATAGAACATAAAGCTTCCAGATCTAAAAATTTTCACTATTCTTACCTTTATCAGAGAACAAAGTGTTTAGATATTACCTCTTTTCTTCATATCAGACTTCTTTTATTTAGCACAGAGCTTCACAAACTAAGTAGAGCACTGCAGACTAGAGTGATAGATATACATACAGAGCTTTCACAATTTAAGATCAGATATTTTCACAAAGCTTCTTCTTTCTCAGTTCCCAACAATCACAGTTTTAGGTCCTGGCAACAGAACCATTTTTTGGCACAAGGGCATACCCAGGGTTCAACGCTACAACAAAGCACCAACAAAACTCTAGCTACTTGCTCTTTCGGCAACACCTACGAAGTAGATGAAGTTTCACTCGAGGTAGAGGTAGGGGTGGTTACATGACTCAGATGTCTACAACCTTATCTAGGACACAGATCTATGATTATAACATTTAATAGAGAACTTAGCAGTAACCATTCACCAACATTCTATTCTTAGTAGCAATGCAGACAAACCCTAATTCCAGAGCATCATAGTATCCAACTAGATCTAGATCTAATAGCACTTAGCATGACAAAACAGATCATGTCTTAACAGATTCAACACTAAGCATATGTATATCAGTCAGATCTAACATCCATCCATATTATTAAGCACAAAGCATCGACATATCATTCATCCATATTACATCACTAAGCACATTAACATCTAAGCACATCAACACATTGCACGAAGTAGAGAAACACATTGTATACATGGTTCACCCCCCCTAGGGCTATGTCCACCAAATCTTCTTCTCTTCTATTATCTTATGTTAATCAGTTACATGCACATAGCCTCAAAAACCCTACTCTGCATAGAACAAGAGATCTACACGCACCTCGCCGGATCCTCCTTTCCCGAGCTAGGTTACAACACTAAGCCTTCTACAATCACTTGCACTTAGCTATGCAAGCTTCACACAGTATGCATAGAGCACTTACAATCCTTCGATCACAAATATCGATCACTAGCACTTAGCATATCGGCCTAACATCACATAGGTTCCCCTCCTTACATTTCCTAGAAATCTATTTATACTTTACAAAATAGGCCTAAACATGGGTAAACCCATGGGCCAACATCCCATACCTATTACATAATCCCAAACCCCAAAAAAGACCCAAAAAGGGGTCGAGATCCAGCAATCTCTGCTTCGTCTTGTGCTCCGTCTTCAATAGGATGTTGAAGTCCCAAAATAGGTAAAACTTGACCAAGGATATCCCAAAACTTGGTCAAGGGCCAACTCTCTAATAGAGCTTTCTTGTGACTACTTTAACTTGCAACCCCCTTGTTGCATTATCTAACAGTTCCTAAAATTTTCTCAACCTCATGAGTTAGTAATAATTACATCATTTCAGATATTAGCATAATCATTTCCCATTAATATCATATATACATGCATTCACAAAAATGCATTCCACACATGCATTCAAGCATAACAATTTTATCATTCATAAGTCTAACTCTACCACTTACACATTATTCATGAGTGCAACTCTTCATGCATTTCTATTTGATGCATTTTTTCATTTACTTCATAATGCCAAATATCTAAGTCATGTATCTCATTATTGGTAAATTGAAAATTCTGGCCAATGCCTTGACACATTTTCCATACACTTCCTATTTCCTTCCTAACTATTTGGATGCCTTCCTTTTCGACCCGAACATTACACCCACCAAGAATATAATTATTTGGTGTTCATTAGTGTTAGAAAAAAGGTTGAAGTCCAAACATTATTTAGAAGTAGGAATTTCATTGGATATTTTTGTGGTGCACAACCTTTCCATAACCAAGCCTTTCCATAATCAACCATTTCATGGTCTCATACATGACTAGATTTTCTGGCATCCATTCTTATAACAGGGCCATACCCTTTATTTATTTGGTTATTATCTCATAACCAAATTAACATGACATACTACTATGTCATTATATGCATTCAAAACTAAGAAGCGTTTATAATTATTACAGGCCTCCATCCTTTACCACAACTAGTGGTATCTTATTCCTATTAATGCATTCAAATAATACAATAATGTGATAAAATGAACTATGGATGAGGAAATTCTTACCAAAATTTCATTTAGCAATTATGCAATAAAATTACATAAAACTCATACTTGCAAAGATACCATTAAATAAATTTAATGCTACATGTCTAGATGATAACAATAGAAGCTCACAAGCCTCTGTTATAAGTCTTATAATCCACACTTCAACTTTTTGTTGTTTCCTTCTATACGCAACAACATTATTAGCAACACTTGCATCCATGCAATAATTATCTATTTCCTGGTACAACAACCATCATTAACAACTTCATATATATATATATGTGTGTGTGTGTGTGTGTGTGTGTGTGTGTGTGATGCTACAATAATTGTAGCAACCTCTTTCTTCCTATATGACTTTACTTTTTTGTTCCTAGAAGACCTCAATCCTTATTGGATTCATGTATCCTTTTGTTCTCTTACTGAGCACTTTTCCATCTAAACTACTCTTGATGAGTTTCATATTTTCAGCCATATAATATGATGATATAAACTTTATCCTTAAATATTTCTTGGATCCATCTGACTAACACATGCATGACCAATTTACATTTCCAGAAATGCTTTCATATTGGCTTTATATCTTCAACTTATATTTACTCTTCTGGACCAAACAGTTCAACATTTCCTTGATTGAACATATCATCCCTTGTAGTTTCTTGCACCATTCTCTTCTCTTTTCTTAGCCACCCATCCTCAAACATAACTTACATAGTCAATTATCTAGCATGTTGCAATGCTACCAAAATGTTTCTTTTTCTAATTGAGACAATTTCTCTTCAGATTTGATTTATTTTGCATTCAATACCAAGCATAGAATACTTTTTCTTCTTCATGGTTACTTATTGTTTTCTTTTCATAAAAATGGTCTCCATGTTTGAATCCTTTTGGATTGACATCCCAATAAACCCTATCAATGCACTCATCTCTTTGGAATGTAATCAACATTCCTTTTTATTATTTTCACAGTTCCTTGAATTTTTTTATAAAATTCTGTATAACTTGGTATCCATCTAAGAGTACATTTCCACTATCTTAAATTACTCTCGAATTCATCCAGTATCTAATGCACTTAGATTTGAGTAATTCCTCCACGAGGAGTTTTATTTCACTAATCTAGATCCAATCTACACACAATATATTCATTTATGCATGTGTCAACACTCTTTACTTATTATATGCACCTTCATTTATTTACCCTTGAAGTGGTGACCTTCATACCATGCTTTAACTGCACTACTCTAATTACCATGATGGAATTACTACCCCCAAACTATATGATTGTTCCTTGGAGATGTTATCCTTATATCCAAGTTTATACTCTACCTTCCTTTATTAAAAGACTGAAATCTTGATAGATCAACCTTCTTTTTTTTTGAAAATTTTCCCCCCTAATTTATTGCCTTATCTATACATTTTCTTCTTTGGGAGTGCATGGATTCACTATTTCCTTCACTACATGATCTATACTTATGTCTGTTGGAAAATGTTTAACAAGTAGCGTATGCTTGTCATTGATGGCAAGTACAACAATGAAGATGGCAGGATCAGAGTGTGTATCGATGGACAACCGGGGACAACGTAGGCTCAGGAGGAATTAAGCACATATTCAAAATTATTCCAAGTAAAAGGGATGTGTAAGCTTGGAGGAGAAGAGTCGTTGATCGTTGGATCCCATACAAAATTCCCGATAGCATGAGGGCCGTCAGATCTGAATAAAATCAAGAAGAGCGGATGTGGAAGAGGAGGATAGATCTTAGGCGTTAGATCTGAGTGCAGGATCCAACCACTGTTGGATCAGGGAAAACCTGCACGGTGTTTAAATTGCAAGGAGAAAATGGGCTCACAAAATCTCGAAAGTAGGAGGACCGTCCATCTCAAGGGGTTATGTGGACCGTTGATCCGACTCCCTGTCGAGGTTTCGAGGATCACGAGTTGAAGAAGTCAAAGAATAATAACTAGAGGACTCACAAAATGGTGATATGCAATACCCCAATATAATCTCGACCGTTGGATCGAGGACAAATATGGACCATTGATCCCAGTCCTTGTCAGAGTTTCGGGGATCGAGAGTTGGACATGTCAAAGTTTATTGACATCAGGAACCTCGAAATCGCGATGTGTGAAATCTCGACTGAACCTGAACCCTCAGATCAAGATGTGATCTAGACCATCGACCCAACTCATGACAGCATACCACGTTAGCTAGGGACACGTGGCACAATCAGGTAATGACAAGTGTCAAACTGATTCAACATTTCAGGCACATGTAAGTCATGAATCAGAGTGACACGTGGCAGTATTCAACACATGTCAATCCATGTGTGACGTCAGTAGATGGACACCATATCGGAGTTTCACGGATCGTGACATCAAGAGGAATATAAAATAGTGCAACAGAAGTGCCGAAATCGCGATATGCAATATCGCGACGTATTTGCAACCGTCAAATCTAGAAGTGATCTGGACCATTGATCTTAATTCTTCACGGGGTTTTGTGGATCAGGATTTGGAAGTGACAAGAACATTCACCACAGGAATGTCGGAATCAAGATATGCAAAATCGTGAAATGATCTGAGCCATCAGACCAAACGCTAATCGGGACCGTTGATCCCACGTCGTTTCGGGGTATCAGGGATCGCGACTTGGAGAGTCGAGATGCCTCATCTCTAGACTCATGAAATGAAAAATTGTGAAAGCGCCTTATGCATAAGGTTGTGGTCACATCCCTTAGTCACATCAGTGAGAGATGGACAGATGTCAGAGGACAAGGAGGAGACGAGCCTTATCGCATGGTCAGGTGGAGAATGATACAGAAGGTGACACGACAGGAGTGGGGCCCTTTTTCAATACTCCACCATTTTGGACCCCCCCCCCCCCCCTCTGCTTAAAAGATAGAATGGCAAGGGGGCTCCAGAATCGAATCTTGACCGTAGATCTGGGAGCACAGATTCTGGCCATCCAAATTTTTTCACTGCATATCCAATGGCGCAGATGAATCTGAACAAGATCAGAGGGCTACTGATGCACGATGGAGTGAAACTGTCAGAAACCGTTGATGGGTTCTGCCAGAGGAGGTGAAGAGTCTCTAAGAGGCATGAAGATGTTCGTGGAGGTGATTGACAAATGATGAGCATTGAGGCTTGTAACTAAAATAGAGAGGGTGAGTTCGACTTTCACAGAGAAGACAAAGAGTCTCAAACTGCCAGAGAGGCTAAGGAATATCAGTATAACGTACAGTGATGCTGGAGACGTGGGGCGAACCACCAGAGAAGCTGAAGAGTCACGATGATGATCAGACAGAGCACTTGAGAGGTGGAGGATAACGATGCAGAGTCATCATGCAGAGGCATTGCGAACATTGCATGCACAAGGTGCACAGAATTTATAAATACACGGTACAGAGAAGAGATGAGGTTCTTGTTGTTGTTGGAGGTTGCTGGGAATGTTGTTGGTGAAGGTGATTCATGTGTGAAGAAGGAGGAGAGTGCAGCAACTGAAGAGCACAAAAGAGGAACTGTATAGTGAATGGACATGGCGCACAGAGCATAAAAGGTGGAAGAACAGATAGTGCAAGTGATGTATGCAGAAAGGCAATGAAGCAGACAGAGCAACAAAATGCAGCAGAACGGTGATGAGTCTGGTAAGCCATTGTTGAACATCATATCATTGTAATAAGTTTCAGTAGAAAATATTTCTATTTCAGGGTGGTTGGGTGGAGCTAGGGAGGACTTGTGTCCTCAAAGGTTCAAGTGGGTGCTTGAACACAAGGAGTTGGTGCTTCCTTCTAGTTGGTGCTAGAGAAACTAGGGAGTTGGTGCTTCCTTCTAGTTGGTACTAGATAAAATAGAGAGTTGGTGCTCTTAGCAAGTTGCAGCTTGCAAAGATGAGGTTGTAGCCTCATTATGAGTTGGTTCTCATATGTATGATGATGTAAATAATGTAACCATTACTTATCATATAAATAAAAATAGGTTTTTACCCTGCATGAGTTTCCTCAGGAAATATCTGTCTCTGTGTTTCTCATATATGTGAATGATGTTGAAAGTGACATTGTTTATTTCCCTGCATTATTGTGATTATCATTCAATGTCTCTACAAATATTTTAAAAGAACCATAACTGTTTAAGCATGGAAACAACTGATTCACCCCCCCCCTCTCAGTTGTCTAACAATTGGTATCAGAGCCGGCCCCCTTTTATCTAAGGGTAGATCCTAGAGCTTAAACATGTCAATCCATGAAGGAAATTCAACCAATAAGGCCCCTTTGTTCAATGGAACAAACTTTGCCTTATGGAAAGTTAGAATGGGAACCTACATAATGGATTTAGGTGCAGATGTCTGGGATGTGGTAGAGACGGGTTATGTAAAGCCAATTGTGCTAGCTAATAAGGATGAAAAACTAGAATTTAGCTTCAACGTTAAGGCTATGAATGTTATCTTGAGTGGGATTACAAAAGTAGAATTTATGAAAGTTATGCACCTAGGAACTGCCAAAGAAATGTGGGACAAACTCATTAATAGTCATGAGGGTAATGAGAAGGTAAAGAATGCAAAGCTTCAAACCTACAGAATACAGTTTGAAGAATTGAAGATGAAGGAAGATGAAACTAGTGGAAAATACTTTCTAAGAGTAGAAGAAATGGTAAATGCAATGAAGGCACTTGGTGAAACAATTGGGGAACCTTCTTTAGTTCATAAAATATTGAGATCTCTCCCAGATAGGTTCAACCCAAAGGTCTCTGCTATAGAAGAACTTAATGATCTGAAAACCTTGCAGTTTGACCAACTTCTCGGAACATTGACTACATATGAAATGAGAATAGTTAAAGATAAACCCACCTCCAGAGAAGCATCATTTAAAGGAGACAAGAATGAGGATTCTGAGCCCGATGAAATTGAAGCAAAATTTGTGAATAGACTAAAGAAGGGATCCGGAAAATACAAAAGTAAACTACCCTTCAAATGTTTTAACTATGGTAGGATAGGTCATTTTTCAAACAAATGTCCCCACAAAGGAAAGGATCAGACTTGTGATGATGAGGAGAAATACAAACGCAGAAATTTCTTTAAAGAGAATAACTTTAAGAAGAAAAGTCTTTGTGCAAACAATGATGATGATCCTTCAGATGATGAGGATAATGATTCATCTATTGAAGATAAACTAAATGACTTTACACTTATGGCCAAAGAGGACTATGACAATAATAGCACAGGGAGTGACGTTAATGAAGAAGAAGTTGTGGTTGACATGGAAGGAGAACCGATCGGTGCATTGGAAGAGATTGACAGACTAAGAATCAAGAACAGAAAGCAACGACAACTATTGATACAGTTCAAGAAAGACAGTAAAAGACCTGGTGAAGACCTTGTCCTACTAAAGGTATAATTGGAAGAGGCAAAGAAAATCGAAGAGATTCTGAAACAACAACTATCAAAAAAGAATGCAAGATGTGAATCATTAGAACAAGAAGTAGTGAAAATAAGGAAAGAAATGGAGAAGTTTCAAGCCTTGTATAATCAGAATCTGACAAGTATCAAAGCCTCAAAAGGATTAACCACCATTCTGAATCAGCAAAGGAATCCAAAGATAAAAACTAGTTTGGGTTATGAAAAGGGATCAAGCAGTGAGAAGACAGGAAATGAAGAACCCATCAAGTTTGTCAAAAGTACAACCAATGACAATAACAAACCTGTAGAAATAAAGGAAGACAATCAACAACCCAGGATGAGTAAAGAAAATGGTTTCAGGACTGAATCTATAGGACAAAGAAACAATGTTCTCTCTACTAAAAGTCGTCATCAGCAAGAAAGAAATCAACTTGTTCAAAGAAGACAACCATTTTCCAGGTACAAAAGATTTTTCTATGGCTATTGTTTCTATTGTTCTAACTTCGGTCACAAAGATGTAAATTGTTCCTTAAGACCTAGAAATGAGCAATTAAGATTTCAAAGGAATAAATACCTTCCACAACAAAGAATGATACAGTCAGGTAATAATCTTTCACAGACTGCAAATTGTCAAATTAATTCTGGACACGTACAACTAAGGAGGGCAAGGAAAAATCAACAGTCAATAAGTAGGCAACACTGTAACAATAAGTTTGACTTATTGAATAATGAGGTTGAATGCTACACTTGTCATAACTTTGGACATAAATCTATTGACTGTCGATTAAGGAACTATGAACCAGATTTGAAATCTTTTGTTGAAAATGTCAAGTTTTGGAAGAAGAAGGAAAGTAACAAGTGTGGATTAGTATTATCTGCTCAAAGAAAAACGAAACCTTGGTATATAGACAATGGTTGCTCCAAACACATGACGGGAGACAAAGGCAAGTTTCTATCAC
>ML776615.1:1190772-1227106 GCA_009831015.1 Picea engelmannii
ATGCTTGTCATAAAAGGTTTAAAGTCTATCAAATGGATGTCAAGTCAGCCTTTCTCAATGGAGATTTAAGTGAAGAATTCTATATGGAACAATTAGAGGGTTTCAAATTATCTGATAACCCTGACTTAGTATGCAAGTTGAAGAAAGATTTATATGGTTTAAAACAAGCCCCTCGAGCCTGGTAAAATAGACTGGATACGTATCTCAAAGACAAAGGGTTCAAGAGAGGAACAACTGACAACAATCTATATATTAAGACAGAGGATAATGATTTTCTCATCGTACTGGTCTATGTAGATGACATCATCTTTGGATGCAATAAGGATTCACTGGTACAATGGTTTTCTTCTGCCATGGAGTCTGAATTTGAAATGTCTATGATAGGAGAACTGTCATTTTTCCTTGGTCTGCAAATTACTCAGAGGCCCGAAGGGATCTTCATTTCTGAAGGAAAATATTTAAGAGGAATGCTGAAAAGGTTTCAAATGGAAGATTCTAAACCTGTGGGTACAACTATGGTAACTGGATGTAAATTAAGCAAGGATGATGATTCACCTGATGTTGATCAAAGCTCATATCGATCAATGATAGGAAGCCTACTGTACATCACAACATCTCGCCCAGACATAATGCATGTTGTAGGAATGGTAGGAAGACATCAGGTTGCACCTAAACAGAGTCATTTGCAATCTGTCAAAAGGATATTCAAGTACTTAAAAAAAACAATGAATTATGGTCTGTGGTATCCCAGAAATCAATGTCTTCAGTTGACTGCTTATTTAGATGCAGATTGGGCAAATTGTGTTGATGAGACAAAAAGCACCAGTGGAGGAGCATTCTTCTTGGGTAACTCCTTAGTAGCCTGGCTTAGTAAAAAGAAAGGTTCCATTTCTTTATCAACCACAGAGGTAGAGTACATTGCTGCTACTACCTGTTGCACATAGGTATTATGGATGATTCAGACACTTGCAGACTGATCAGAATCTGGACCAGGGGTCAAATTTTACCTCAAAAATAAAAGTTCTCAGAATTTCCTCAAAACAAATGGGTTTGTATCCCTCGTCGTTACGAACCCAACGCAATTTGTTTCGTCTCAAACGGACGTCAGGAGCAAAAGTTATCGCGATCTGTTGGAATCTCCAAACAGGAAAAAAAAGGTGTTGACTGGGCAGGCCGTACAGCTGACGTGGCGACCGTACCATTGACGTGGCACTTGATGACGTGGTAGGTGGGTGACGTGGTGCATTTTAATTGGATGGTGGTCGGCGAATACACGATTGACACATGTCCGGTTTATGGCAATTAATAAAGAGACACGTGGCCCAATCCCTGGGCGCCACGTGTCCCTTCAATTTGGTTCAATTTGGTTATGTTATAAAAAATTATGGAGGCCGCGGGGTTCGACCCCCAGACCTCCCCATAAGCCAAATACTTTTCACGGTTGCTCGACCATTAGGCCACACCATGATTCTTGTTAATAATATGTACGCGCATATATTTAAGTTGTGACATAGTTTTAATTGTAAAGTGGGGCGGGCCGGGGCTTGGCCCGACCCATGGTTCCATTGAATGCGTATGACCGTGTTACATGGTTTGGATGGCGTGCTAGGTTTAAAACTTTGTTTCAAATGGTTTTATTACAATAAAAACATATGACCCAACTTTATAACCATTGCGCGCGGGAGTGGATTAACTTTAACACACGGTTATGCCATATGTTATATGACCGTCATTTTAACAAAACAGAGCGCGCGGGTATAGTATATATGACCATACGTTGTATCAAATGGTGGGGGTATTTTAAATGTCCCGCGGTTGTATTATTTTTTATATGACCATTGTTTTATTCAGGTGCCTTAGTTGCCATCAATGCCAACTTAGTTGCCTTCAGGTGCCTTAGTTGCCATCAATGCCAAAGTGGGAGATTGTTGGCAAATGTTTAACAGGTAGCGTATGTTTTTCATTGATGGAAAGTAAAATAGTGAAGATGGTAGGATCAGAGTGTGCATCGATGGACAACCAGGGACAACGTAGGCTCAGGAGGAATTAAGCACAGAGTCAAAATTCTTCCAAGTAAAAGGGATGTGTAAGCTTGGAGGAGAAGCGTCGCTGATCGTTGGATCCCATCCAAAATTCCCGATAGCATGAGGGCCATCAGATCTGAATAAAATCAAGAAGAGTACGCGCGGAAGAGGAGGATAAGTCTTAGGCGTTAGATCTGAGCGTAGGATTCGACCACCGTTGGATCGGGGAAAACCTGCATGGTGTTTAAAGTGCAAGGAGAAAATGGGCTCACAAAATCCTGAAAGTAGGAGGACCATCCATCTCAAGGGGTTATGTGGACCATTGATCCGACTCCCTATCGGGGTTTCGAGGATCGCGAGTTGAAGAAGTCAAAGAATAATAACCACAGGACTCACGAAATGGAGATATGTGATACCTTGATATAATCTTGACCGTTGGATCGAGGACAAATATGGACCGTTGATCCCAGTCCTTGTCGGAGTTTCGGGGATCGAGAGTTGGACATGTCAAATTTTATTGACATCAGGAACCCTGAAATCGTGATGTTTGAAATCCCGACTGAACCTGAACCGTCATATCAAGATGTGATCTAGACCATCGACCAAACTCACGACAGTAGACCACGTCAGCTAGGGACACGTGGCACAATCAGGTAATGACAAGTGTCAGACTGATTCAACATTTCAGGCACATGTAAGTCATGAATCAGAGTGACATGTGGTAGTATTAAATACGTGTCAATCCACGTGTGACGTTAGTAGATGGAAACCATATCGGAGTTTCATGGATCGCGACATCAAGAGGAATAGAAAATAGTGCAACAGAAGTGCCGAAATCACGATATGCAATATCGCAATGTATTTGCAACCATCAGATCAAGAAGTGATCTAGACCGTTGATCTGACTTCTTCACGAGGTATTGTGGATCAAGATTTGGAGGTGACAAGAACATTCACCACAGGAATGTCGGAATCGCGATATGCGAAATCGCAAAATGATCTGAGCCGTCAGACCAAGCGCTAATCGGGACGGTTGATCCCACGCTGTTTCGGGGTATCGGGGATCACGAATTGGAGAGTCGAGATGCCTCATCTCCAGATTCACAAAATGTGAAATCATGAAAGTGCCTTATGAATAAGGCTATGGTCACATCCCTTGGTCACATCAGTGAGAGATGGACATATGTCAGAGGACAAGGAGGAGTCGAGCCTTGTCACACGGTCAGGTGGAGAACGATACAGAAGGTGACACAACAAGAGTGGGGCCCTTCGTCAATACTCCACCATTCCAGACCCCCCCCCCCCCCCCCCCCCGTGTTAAAGACAAAAAGGTAAGGGGGGTTTGGAATCGCTTGAGCATCGTTGATCTAGGTGCTTTAATCCTGACCGCTCGAGAGATGCGCGCCCAATTCTGGACCCCCCCCCCCTCTGCTTAAAGATAGAATGGCAAGGGGGCTCCAGAATCGAATCTCGACCGTAGATCTGGGAGCACAGATTCTGACCATCCAAATTTTCTCACTGCATATCCAATGGCGCAGATGAATCTGAACAAGATCAGAGGGTTACTGATGCACGATGGAGTGAAACTGTCAGAAACCGTTTATGGGTTCTTCCATAGGACTCGAAGACACTACGGGATGACTGGCAGAGGAGGTGAAGATTCTCTGAGAGGGATGAAGATGTTCATGGAGGAGATTGACAACTGATAAGCATTGAGGCCTATAACTGAAACAAAGAGGGTGATTTCGACTGTCACAGACAATACGAAGAGTCTCAAACTGCCAGAGAGGCTGAGGAATCTCAGTATAACGTACAGTGATGCTGGAGACGTAGGGAGAACCACCAAAGAAGCTGAAGAGTCACAATGATGATCAGACAGAGCACTCAAGAGGTGGAGGATAATGGTGCGGAGTCAGCATGCAGAGGCATTGCGAACACTGCATGCACAAGGTGCATAGAATCTATAAATACACGGTACAAAGAAGAGATGAGGTTGTTTTTTCTGTTGGAGGTTGCTGGGAATGTTGTTGGTGAAGGTGATTCATGTGTGAAGAAGGAGGAGAGTGCAGCAGCTGAAGAGCACAGAAGAGGAACTGTGCAGTGGATGGACATGGCACACAGAGCATAAAAGGAGGAAGAACAGACAGTGCAAGTGATGTATGCAGAAAGGCAATGAAGCAGACAGAGCAACGAAATGCAACAAAACAGTGATGAGTCTGGTAAGCCATTGTTGAACATCATATCGTTGTAATAAGTTTCAGTAGAAAATATTTCTATTTCAGGGTGGTTGGGTGGAGCTAGGGAGGACTTGTGTCCTCAAAGGTTCAAGTGGGTGCTTGAACACAGGGAGTTGGTGCTTCCTTCTAGTTGGTGCTAGAGAAACCAGGGAGTTGGTGCTTCCTTCTAGTTGGTGCTAGAGAAAACAGAGAGTTGGTGCTCTCAGCAAGTTGCAGCTTGCAAAGCTGAGGTTGTAGCCTCATTATGAATTGGTGCTCATATGTATGATTTTGTAAAGAATGTAACCATTACTTATCATATAAAGAAAAAGAGGTTTTTACCCTGCATGGGTTTCCTCGGGAAATATTTGTCTCTGTGTTTCTCATAGATGTGAATGATGCTGAAAGTGCCATTGTTTATTTCCCTACATTATTTTGATTATCATTCAGTGTCTCTACAAAGAGTTTAAAAGAACCATAATTGTTTAAGCACGGAAACAACTGATTCACCCCCCTCCCTCTCAATTGTCTAACAATGTCCAGATTCCATTGAACACTATGATTAACATGAGTGGATTTCCTGTAGTGTCTTCCCAAGACTTTATGTCTGCACCCATATTCATACCTTAACATTATTCATTCTTGAACTTTGATCATATTATGTAAGATTCTAGTCATATAACTATTTCCTTGGGTACCTCTTCTTATCTCTAACCAAATTTCAATCCTCTCACTTGTTATGAAAACCATCTCTCCACACTTCCATGGTCTCACCTTTATGCATATCCATTACTCATTCTTTATCTTGAAGCCTTTTCCAAATAACATTTCCATTTAAATTATTCTATATTACTAACTAAGTATAGACATCTTCAACTGGTAGCTTCATCAAGCAATCATTCCACATTTTGAGGAATTGACCCTGCCCTATTACTCATACTTGAAGACGCCTCTTTGCTAAATAAAATTTTCTATGATTTATCATCAACCTTAATCTCTGTTTACAATGGATTTATTATAAAATATAACAATTCAAAAAATTATAGTTAAAGCAATCATACAACCATAATATACAATTCTAGTAACATGTGCACAATTTTTCGCTTTCATGGTTACCATAAATAGTCTTCTAAATTCCCATGAATTTTGTTACCCATCTCTAAATTATGGGTGATTACATGAACTCCTCTATCCAATACCTTTCTAATGACTATTTTCTTGCTCAATTCAGAGTTTTGAAAAGAACGTTATGGCCATTTGATTATTACCCAAAAACTCCTTATGTTCACCTTTTATCCATGAGAAATGCCTATGCATATTTTCATATGTTCCTTAGAAATTTGACAGGATATCAATTGGGTTTATTCATCATCATAATTTGGACAATATATCCAAATTTTCACCTCTTTCTATGTTCTGGTATGCTAGATACAACCTGCTGAAGTTTTAGGCCAATTAGTATTTTTTTTTTGGCCCTTAATTCTACATGTATCTTCTATGCCCTCTTATACATGTGTAATGTGCCTAGAATTTTAATTTAGCTCCAAAAAATTGTTATATGGTTCAATATATATCTATAGACTACCCATGTGACTCAATTTGATTCCAGAGCAGGAAGTTATGGCCTTTAGAAGTTAGAGCTTACAATTTACTCTCCATTGCTCAGGCTATAAATCACTCATCCTAAATCTATTTGACAACTTGAATACACCATTAGAAAGATATCGTCAAGCTATTTCATTTGATTAGAATATATTAATTTTTTGACACACTATTTTTGAGTAGATAAAAACATTTTTTAGGGCCTCAAAAATTCCCTGCAAAAACATAACCTTCCAAAAATACCAAATGTCGCAAAAAACCACTGTTTTTCTTCTTTTGTAGACCACTAAATCAACTTCACATGCACTAGTTTGAAAATATACACCCATACTTAGCATGTGCAAGGTCTACACGTGCAAAACCAAAATCTAGCTCATGCATCACACACCTATATCTAGTGTGCACCACTTTTTTTTCGTGCCAATCTCTAGTGCGCACAACTTTTGTGTCGTGCACCAATATCTATTGTACACAACATTTGTGTCACGCACCAATATCTATTGTGCACAACTTTTGTGTCGCGCTCAAATATCTAGTGAACACAATGTTTTTTTCACACACCCATATTCTGCGTGCATTCCAAGCTATGCACCACATAATGCCAAGGTTTAGTACACTCACACTATGCGCCAATACTCCCTGTGCTCCTACAATTCTACTTTTGCATGGCATGAATATTTAATATGCACACACTGCATACCAACATTTCATGCGCACCAACAAATATTCTCTGAGCTCTGCCAATGCTCAATGTGCACACCTTGCACACCAATATTATGCATGTGACAGAAGCTCTGCACCATGCAATGCCAATTTTTAGTGATCCCAGTCACGCAACACTGTTATGCGTGCACTCCCAATTATGTACCATGCAATGGAAAAAATTTAGTGTACACACATGTGCACCATTAGCTTTCCATGCATCATCAACTATGCATTGCACAATGCCAAATTTTAGTACGCACATCCAGTCACCATTATTTTTCCATGCATCAACAACTTTGCACTATACAAGATCAAATTTTAGTACGTACGATTATTTTTCCGCGCTTATTTGGTTTTTCTATAATTTATGTTACATAAATTGAGGATTTTCCTCAGTTTCACCCAACTTTGTCCTGGGTGCCATGGATTCTCTATAAACTTAAAAATTCATCCATTTATAGGTTTGAAGTTTCCCCATTAGAAATTGACATTGCTTAAATTTAATTTTCAGCTCGATTCTTCACATTACACATGAGATTTCTCTCAATTTTACTACAATAATTTAACCAATGAGTTGCATACATACTCTAGAAATTAATTCTCTGTGAATTGTTGCTTCAATATTCTGCTAACACGACCCATCCAGGCTCAATGTTGGAAACTAGGATCCGATACCAATTTGTAATGTCCCCATTACCAACAACTCAACAAAATCTCTCTGATACCAATTTGTAGCATTTTCGACCACCTATTGGGATATGCCACTTAAAATTTCAAATTTGATACAAATTTAAATAATAAAAATACTTTGCAAATGCATATATTCATACAAAATAATAACAGAAATATGCATGCAACATAGAAGGAAAAACCCATAAAACAAGTGCATAAATATTAATGCAACACCTGAATTAACACACACTTAAATTACTGAAATGTTCTACATATGAACAAAGTTGAGTGGAATAATAATACGAATTTATAAACATCATTGTCACAGAGATTCCATAGTAGAAGACACATAATTATATAGATAGTAAATAAAATAAGCACATGAAAGATACTTATCTCATGAAATAAACACCAACTGCATGCAGACCTTTCACATTCCTCCCATCCATAGATCACACTACTCATAATCTCAGCAATGGATCACCCTCGATATGGGGCTAAAATATACCAGGTCATAGGGAATATTAATCCAGTATAAGGTCTAATAATTTGTAGAATCTCTCAGTTAAAGGTGCCTAATTGTTGCAACTAACCTACGGTCTCTCATTCCCCACATGCATGTCCCACCCAAGGAAGTGTGCCCCTTCTCTGGTCAAGAGTCCCTCAGCTACCCCACTTCCCTTCTAGGGTTTAGTAACAGGTTGGAAAGGAGGTCTCAGATCCCTATAGTTATTTCCCAACGCATCAGGGAACAATTCTAAGTAGTTTCTCACCCAGAGAAACTAGTCACGGGCCTGACAAGCCACTTCTTTGACCATGGGCCTGACAACCCACCTCTTCAATCTGCAAAAAATGAGGTATAGATAAGGATGGTAGCATCGATGAGTGGATGTTAAGAATCATGAATGAATTATGAATCCCCCCCAAATACACTGGTCTCTATTTTATATATGCATGTGCCTTTTATGACACATTCCACTCAAGGAACTCCCTTGTTCCCCACTTTAGAAACTTAGGATATATATTCATATCCATACTTTATACTTTAAGTAATATTAATATAATATTCCTTTGGGCTTAAGATCCCCTTTCTTATCCCCTTTTCCCTACCTAGTGGAGTTTATCCCCCCATACCCTTTTACATGGTAGGTCTGCAGTAGTGATGTGTTTTCATTAATATTTGCATGTGATTACATATTACAATGATGAATCACTGGCGATTAATTTAGCATCTGACTCTCCAGCCTAATAACCACACAGGCACTCTATCCTTAATACATATGTAGTCATAGCTTAGCCCCTTTTCCCCTACCTAGTGGATTTTATCCCACATTACTCTTTTACATGGTTGGTCTGCAGCAGTGATGTGTTTTCATTAATATTTTCATGTGATTACATATTACAATGATGGCTCACTAGCCATTAATTTAGCATCTGAATCTCCAGCCTAATAACCACACAAGCACTCTGGCCTCAAAACACACACACACACACACACACACACACACACACATATATAACTCGACTATGCGCACTTCCATGTCATTACAACGTACTTACCCAAGTTTGCACAACACTATGACTTGTGTGCCCCTATCTTGATAACAAACATCTGTGCACTTACCCATGTGCGCACAACACCAAAACCGTGTGCCAACAGCTCACCATCCTATTTGAATATTTACGTTTACCATTGGTATGAATAGATCACCATTCTATGTGTTCATTTACATTTATATGTACAATTGGGGTTCAGACTAGTGGTATTACATTCCCCTCCCCCTTATTTATCTGTTTTCCTCAGTGCATTATACAATGTACAATCCAAAATTCTTCAGAAAGATCCAAACCTTTTCTATTGAAGCTTGTTATCTTCTTGGTGCTCTTCTTTTCAAGCACCAATTTATGTATTCATATTGTAGCTGGAAGAAATTTTCTCTATTCCATAGAGATGCTTCAGGAAAGAATTCGGCTCATTATTCCATTTGACACACCCTCATGATTACAGCTAACACGCCATAAGAATCCTCGAGTTTTCTCTTTCTTGTTTCACTCACCCTTCTAGTATCAGTTATCCCTTCACTTCTACACAATCCCTCAATAATCCATCTTGCCAAGGATTTCACACACAAGGAGAGCGCCAACTCATCACTAGAACCCCACCAAGGTTCTACATTTATAGGGCTCTAGTGTCTCCAACAATACATGTTATTTCCAAGCATTCTGAATTTAATCAATATTATCTCATCTGTATCACACACATACAGTTATTATAAGAGAATATTATTAAAACTTCCTTTATAATTTCAAATTTCAACTTTTTCCAAAATATGAAATTCTATCTCATAATTTTTGTGGTTGTTACAATACTAGGATGTAGAATTTATTATGGGTTTCAATAGCACCCTATTGAATACCACGTTTCCTGTAATGTTTTCATCTTTCATTCAACCAATAGATTATTAGTTCTTCTTCCATAATATACCATATACTTGTATTGTAACAATTTTGAAGTTTACAAAGTCATCTTTGAATTTTTTATATTTAACAATTCAATCACAACTAACAATCTATTTATTAACTAGGATGAAATTATCATTCTCTGCGTATATATTATCAACATACAAGGTGTTATCACTGAAATTTCATCTACAAATGGTTACAGGAATCCAACATCTCCAAACACCTATTAGTTCATTCATAGCCCCAAAAATACATTTCCAAAGGGCACAAAAATTATACCATTGGTTATAAAATTGACATGCACTCAAAATCTAAAGGAAGCACGCACACCTGCATAAGTAAAAAATGCAGGAAAAGCACACGTGCGCCCGATGTGCGACTGTGTATGCAAAAATACACACACACCTGAGAATGACACATTTATGGTTCTTGTCGGCCCCTCACCCACTTCTGGTTCATCTCCCAAGTCGATTTGACCCTCAATTTCGAGTTGAATCTGAGTGGGGGGTTGGTCAAAGACCTAAGTATTCCCTAAAGGTCCCCTTGTTCACACTAAAGACCGGTTGGATAATGCCTCAAATATTTTCTATAAAAAGAGGCCATGCATGCACTATGAATTCAATAATCTCATTGTATTGTTATGCCGTCTCTATTGTCCTACAAGGAACCTCTTTCCTTCTTGGAGCATACTAGCATCATTTCATTAAGCTATTCACCTCACCTCTTGAGGGAATAAGCTTGTATTTCTTCACGATTTCCTTTCTAGTTTTCCATTTGTAATAAAATCTCTCACATAGGGGATTCAAGAGCCCTCCCTTGGAGGAAGAGGGGACCCATAAGTCTCCCTTTCTCTTTGATATTTTCCCACTAATACAATCTATCCATTGGTGGCATGAATATTGGTCAATTGTTTGATTGATTTTGGTTCTAATTTCCTTATGCATTGTAGTTTCATTTCTTTAGTTGTTATTATCTTAGTTGTTTGTGTATTTCATGTGATTGAGTCATTTGATTCATACACTAACTTATGTCCTATTCAGTTGACCCAACTAGACTTGCAAGTGTCCCTCTTTTTCTCATTCAAGTGACGAAAAGGATACAACAGATTGACGAGCATATTGGGGATAAGGTATCAATTTCATCCCTATTTGGGTTGTTTGAGAACTTATTTTTTATCTATTTACCTTGCAGGGATCATAACTGGCCTAGTCCTACCCGCAAAGATCTGAATTTAGAGCTGGAAGAGGATAATTTCATTCAAAATTTTCTTCCTGGACACGTATCATAACGTGCATGGGTTTTTCATCCCACAGGCACATCTTTCGAGCATCATGCGCCAACAAAACTATGTTTGTCATCACATTCTGTGCACAGTGCACCAAAAATTCCTCATTTCTCTACGCATATGTCCGTGCATATGTCCAAAAATCCAACATTGTAAGAGTTTTTTATGATGTTCGAAAGGCCCCTAGCCTTCTAAATATTGATTCTATGCAATTTGCAAATGCACCACACTTAGATTCCCTCTCCACATGAAGGGTTACTCAAAATATAATCACTTAGGGGGTTAAAAACAACCATATTTCTCCTCTTTTGCTTTCATTTGGCCACATGGATGGCTTTTTTTGATTTTAAAAGTTAGGTTAAAATAATTTTCCATCACATATATAAACACTTTCATTGGGACCAGAAATCAAACTTCAATCATTGACTATCCTCTTCTCTCGCACCATAGAGCGATCTTGAGAATTAGAAAAATGATTGAGGGAATATTTCATCTCCCTTGAAAACAAAATATTTAGGAGAGGACAAAGCCCCCCTAGGGCTCCTCTTAGTTTCTTTTTCAAACCATCTTAAATTTGTAAGGGCCCATACATGCCCACATGTATCAAAGATAGGATATTTTTGAAGATACTTTCTTAGTTTACATCACTAGGGGAGTTTAACGATTATTGTAACGGGCCCATACATGCCCACATGCTTGCAATATAGGATAGTTTTTGAATATTTCTTAGATTAAATCACATTAGGGAGTTTAAAGGATTGGTAAGGACCCATATGTCCACATGCTAGTTCTTTAGGGACTTTAAAATTATGAAAGGTTGTACCAATGGCATCTAGTAAGATAGGTAATCAAGACTTGTAAAGGACCACATGAAATCCACATGCTACAAGGTGACACCTAAATTATTAAAAATTTGGCACATTTTATCACTTACTCATACAAAAAGTCATTACTCATTCACATAATTTCATCTCGAAGTCTAGAGGTTGAAGTAGGTTTCCCCCAAAGGGATTCTGAAATGTCCCACTATTTCTTGAAGGAATTATCCACTCCCACTTAATTCAAACGAGATTGGTTCATACCCCCAATCTCTCAAACAACCAAATCTAAATTTTTTCTAAAGAACTCACTAAGTTTTCCTCCATAGGAGGTGCCAAAATGAATATTTTAGCCTAGGTAGGATCTCGGGGATAGGCATCCAAATAACTCCTCATTATGTGGTTCTCACATATTCAAACATTAGAAGATGACAAATAGGGAACTTTAAAAATCCTCCAAGTCAAGTGTTCCTAACATCATAAGGTAGGGAGATACCCGTGAAGGGTCGAAGGCCAAATTCTAGTTGTTCTATGTGTCCCCCCTTGAGGCACCCACCTCTTGGATAGGATCCATCCCATGACCCATTTCTGAGGCAAAAAATCTAAATGTCTCACTTTGACCGAGGTACCTAGTGACCAAATTTTAGGACATCTACCCAAGTGGAAATTGTGGGCTGCAATTGCACCTTGATCGGATTTTGTGTGGCTATTGAGAAATATCTCCAGCTCTTTTAGGATATGCACCCTCTACCCCTCATTATAACCAATTATTTCATCATTCACTAGTTCCTCTTTCGGTGGCTTCAGACCCCACTGTTGAGTAATATTGGAAGGTCCAATGCTATTTGAGAGGAAGGATGTTACATATTTTTAGGACACGAGAATTTGTTTTCTTTGTTCTCCCACACGAACAAAATCCACCTACCCACATGTATGATTCTTTTCAATTGATTTATGTATAATGCTCTTGTGATTACATGTGATTGTGAGATATATTGTGAAGGTCCAAAATTATACAAAGACTCTTGTTCATTTATTGGTCTCATCACCATTAGCACACATTTCAATTTTCTAGTCAGACATCATAGGAGGCCCACATAATCCTCGCCGTTCTAGATTCTTGCAAAATATCCCTCCTATTCTAGGAGGATTTCCTAGTTTTTCCAACTCACCGGCTCAACCCTCTCACACCCCTGTGAGTGATACTATATTGGGATCAAATTTTCTTGGTTCCACTTTACTTGGGTCCACTTCCCAAGGTCATCCATCCACTAGATCTCCTTCAAAAAGAGGTAGAGGGTACACTTCTTCTCAAGGTAGAAGTACACCCCCACTAAAACCCCCTCAAGGATCAGGTACACCACCTTCTCACACCATTGTTGGAACTAATCCTCCACCACCACTCCATATGCCATATTTGGCATCCCTCAACATACCAGATCTGATAAATCTCATGAATGATCCTATATTACATGACCCCACATGGCTTGCAATGGCTATCAAACTACCTTCAGACATTCCCAAGTTTGAAGGAAATATGGGAGAAGATCCCGCAAACCATATCATGACCTTCCACATATGGTTCTCTTCAAACAACATCATGGACAAATCTATGTGATTAAGGTTATTTCAGTGCACACTCACAGGTCGATCGACCAAATGGTATGTGGATGAAAAATCAGGGTCCCATGTGACTTTTAAATCCTTGGCCAAATCATTTTTGACCTTCTTTCAACTACCAATCTGCTATGACAATGGTATCAAACTGCTCTCCGATTTTAAACAAAACTCAGCCACACATATCGCTGACCACATTCACGAATGGTATCGACGACGTGTTTTATGCAAAGAAGAAACCACCAAGAAACAATGCCTCGATTGGTTTCTTAGATCACTCGTACCCCTCCTGGCCAAAGATGTGGGCTCCACCTCCCCCCAATTTGAAGAGGAAGTCATCAACAAGGCTTAACAATATGACCTCATTTATGCATATTTAGGATACTTATATATGGTACTACCTGACGCCCCGAGACCCATACCATTCAGCTAGGAAAAACCTAGGATGTCTCACTCAGTGGATGGATTGATTGGTACCACAACACACCACAATCCGTACATCCAACCACCACCTATGTATGGTACACCCCAACATCCACCAATGTATGGAGGACCCCCTTATTACCCTCCTCCCCCTTATCAACAACCATACCCTGTTTTTTCCCTCCCACCCATGAGTAGACCCGCATCGACACCCATGATGTGCTTGGATGTTCAGTCAAGTTCTGGTACCCCCTCTACCTCAGCTTACACCCTGAGCACTAGTTAAAGGACTACACCTTCATGTGCACCCTACGATTCTTCACTACAAAATAATTTGTACTTTACATTTCCTGGTCCTCCACAACCCATTTCTCCTCCACAAGGACAACCACACGTTGGGGTTAACTTTGTTCATCCCTCTCCCATTCAGTAATTTCAAAATTTTGAACAACTAAATACGACAAATCCATCCCGTCAGTCGAACAATTCCAAAAAGAAAGGAAAAAACTAAAACAATAATAACCTAGGACTAGGGGGAAACAACCCCCAACAAAACCAACCTGCTGGGGGGAATCAGAATCAAGGGAACCAGAACTCCCAAGGGGGAAATAACAAAAAATACCAAGGGAGGAAAAAAAACAACAACCTCCAGATGAACTTCCCTTGTGCTCTTTGTAGTGAGCATGGCCATTGTACTCACCATTGCCCCCAAATTTCCAACTTCAAACATATGAAAGATTTTGTGAATGCATTGCGTCCCCTAGCACCGCCTACCCCTCAGCAGGCCCCACAATATTATTTGCAACAACCACCCCCGGATGTGTTGAAAAACCCTATTCCACACCAAGGTGTGATGAATACCCGACAAGAGATGCATCCTTCCCCACCACATATGGGACAGTATCAAAACCCTGGGAATCTGGTGGATCGCAATATCCTCCTCACTAGAGAAGAAAAAATTCTTCTACAAATGCGCATTCGTCAATACAACAGACCCCTTGAATCTACTCCCACAACTTTAGAAGCAGTTCCATTTACAACCAGACAACCTTTGATGATTCCACACCCTAACAGTGAACCACCTCTACATATTCCTTGCATCCCATTATGATGGAATGTAAACAACCCTCAGGCTAGGGCGACACACAATTACAGTTTGGTCAATGACTTGGTGAAATCTCCTGCAACCATGTCAGTCTTGTAGGTCCTTCAAACCTGTCCCACTCAACAAAAATCATTTCTTTCCACCCTGGGGGTAGTCGATCCTGCTGATACTAGACTCATCACATTTCATCTAGATTGTGGGGAACCCCGTCTCCCCACTTTGATAACTTTCCATATACCAGTCAAAATTCGGAACATCACAGTTCATCGGTGCATCATTGATGAAGATGCATCCACATGCATCATGTCTAAAACAATATGGTAGAAACTTGCATCCCCTAAGATAATAACATCCACCATCACTTTGATAGCTTATGATGGATGACCATCCTCTCCTGAAGGGCTCTTTCAAAATGTCCCCATAGAACTCGGGGGAAAAACCATTCTTATTGACATTGAGGTTATTGACGCCCCGCTCGATTACAACATCTTGGTTGGACATAGATACATGTATGCTATGGAGGATGTGGCCTCTTGTTTGTTTCAAATGATGATGTTCCCCCACAATGGGAAGATCATCACCATCAACCAAGTTTCACACTACGAGCCTAAGCATCCAGCCAACATCTATAATATCCTACCTTTTGTCCACACTAATTTCTATGCCTACCCACTCGTAGAGATGGCCCCCAGAATTTTCATGGACCCATCCTTGCTAGGGACATACCATGGAGAACCACCACTCATACATCCCTCATCACAAGTGTGTGTCATATCTTCCGATGGAACTGAAACTAGAGATATTGTTCCTCCCACAGAAGCTACTCCACTCCTCCATGTCCCACTAGTTGAAGAAATCCTACTTTAGGAATTACCTCAGAGCTATACAATGCCACTTACCCCTGATTTCACCCTCCCCCAAGGACAAATCCCAGTTTGGGAAACCATCCCCCAAGCCATCACTCAAATCCCCTTCTTCTACCCCCCACCAAGCATACACGATTTTCAGGTAGTCACAACACTTACCCTTCCCAACATGGTGCTTGCCATTTAGGTATGGTATCTACACCCACCCGTGATGGTCCCTTAACAATCCATCCCTCCCCAAATAGAGGGAATGTCTATGCAGATTCCATTACTAACTCCAACCGCACCACCTACACCCCCACTCACCAGCACCACCGTGATGACTGGGGGAAGATGTAAGAAGAAAGAGCCCACCTCTCCCCTTCCTCCCCGAGTTCAACCTCCTTGTGCACTATAAGAGAGATAAGGACACCCCACAAATATATTCCCCTCTCTCCCTGAGTTATGCAATTTGATCCAACTCCCTCAAGCAACCACCTCGCTCACTACTTCCCCAAGCACACCTAGTACTACCATCACGTCCCCTACTACAGGTAGTAAAGGGCTATGAACCAAATTCACATGTGCCATATGTTCAAATTATGGCCACTACACTCACCATTTCCCCACGCTACACCAGTTTCGATAGACGCTAATGACAATACGCCAAATTTTTTAGCAAGACCCCTCTCTACCTATGTCATCGAGTACCCAAGTTACTAACATCTATTATGTCACAACCTCAGTTAATGAATGGATGATATGCCCTTGCTCTCTTTTTGAATCACTTGATCATTTCACATACCAGTGTCCCATGATCATTGAATACAAGCATCATCAAATGGACCTTGTTCAAAATCCCCCAAACCCCTCATGTCCTATGATACAAGTGATTCCACCTACTCCCTCTCTAGATAATGTTCACATCACCTCCCCTGAACCTGTGACACTTGTACCCCTCCATGGTTCATGGATCAACTATCTGAGGATTTACCCCCAAATCCTCCTAGCTCTCTGATTCATTTCCTGAGGGAAATTTTACCCCCACCCATGGTTCACAACCCATAGTGCATGAACATCTAGTTTATGTCAAGAACGCCATTGCACCATCTTTGTGATACCCCCTCTACATATTCACCACCTGAAGACAATCACACAATGACAATCACGAATGTTACTTCCTTGGATCCCCTATATTCTCGCTTGTTCCACTGTGACGAAGATATCCTCGAGGAACTAACTACACCTGATTTCCCATGGAATGCGTTGTGCTCCATCACAAAGTGCTCTTTATCTCATAGTAATCCTTTGACCCTCCTAGCCAAGCCTCCATATGTGCAATCAAAACCAAGGATTTTATTCCATTTGGGCATATAGACTAGTTCAACAACCCTATCCCTGCCCCTGATGCTTTTGAAGAAGGAAACATGGCCAATATTTCCCCGACTGTCAAAATTGAAATTTCC
This sequence comes from Picea engelmannii, assembly GCA_009831015.1. NCBI lineage: Eukaryota > Viridiplantae > Streptophyta > Pinopsida > Pinales > Pinaceae > Picea > Picea engelmannii. Next base: position 1,208,014 of record ML776615.1, read on the forward strand.
ATCAAACCAGGAATCATAGAAGAAATCACCATTGCTGTCGCACGTTCCCCTGAAGAACTCACAACTTACAAAGCTCTATTTCAGGAATACCAGTATATTTTTCCTTGGTCATATACAGAGATGCTCGGCCTCAATCCTTCTATCGTCGAACATCACATCGACACATGGCTAGATATCACCCCTATACATCAAAAGCAACACCCACTACACACATCGAAAGCAACGACTATCAAAATCAAAATTGACAAATTACGTGCTACAGGGTTCATATACCCCATCGCATACATGTCATGGGTTTCTAACCCTGTCCCTGTCAACAAAAAATAGGGCACTATTCAAATCTACACTGAATTTCGTGATCTCAATCAAGCTTGTCCCAAAGACAACTTCCCAACGCCTTTCATCGACAAAATTATCGATGATTGTGTTGGCCACGAGGCCTTATCCTTCATGGATGGGTTCTCTGGCTACAATCAAATCCAAATTCATCCAACAGATCAGTATAAGACCGCATTCACTACCTCTTGGGGTATTTTTTCATATCGTGTCATGCCTTTTGGACTCAAGAACATCGATACAACATTCCAATGGGCCATGAATTACGTTTTTCATGATCTTACTCACATCATCCTTGCTTACTTGGATGACCTCACCGCTCGATCCAAGAAACACACTCAACATCTAGATGACTTACGGATCATCTTTCAATGATGTCAACATTACAATATCTACTTAAATCCCCTCAAGTGTGTATTCTGCATCACTTCTCGACTCCTCATTGGGTTCATCATTTCCCAATGCGACATCACAGTAGACCCTCTCAAGGTCCAAGCCATCACAGAAATGCCACCACCTCAGAATTTTCACCAACTACAAAACCTGCAAGGCAAAGCCAATGTTTTACGACGCTTTGTCCCAGATTACACCACTTGTGCACATGGTTTCTTTCACCTACTTCATCATGATATCTGATATTGTTGGGATGAACATGCCCAAACCGCTTTTGATGATTTAAGAGAAACACTCTCCAACGCCCCTTTAATTATTCCACCTGACTATGATCGCGATTATATCCTCTACTTGTCAGCCTCATCCATATCAATAGTAGGTTTTCTTGTCCAACAAGGGGATGATGGCCACAAGCATGTCATTTACTACATTAGTAAAAACCTTTCACAGCCACCCCTGAAGTACAATCATGAAGAGAAACTTACCATCGCAGTTTTCCTTGCAGTATAGAAACTGCATCATTATATCTTTCTTCGCACTACAAAATTCATGGCAGATTCCAACCCCATGAAGTACTTTCTTAGTCGCTGGAAAATTAATGGTAAGTTTTCCTAATGGATCGTCATTCTTTAGGAGTACGACCTAGAGTTTTCAACTCCAAAAAGAAAGAAAGTACTCATTCTCTCTAAACTCATCACAAAATTTCCCTCCGATGCTACAAGTTCACCCATCAATACATATTTTCCTGACGAAAACCTCTTCTACATCTCGGATGACCCCTGGTATGGTGACCTTCTCATCTACCTTCAGACCCAGAAGTTTAGGTCTAACCTCTCTCAAGATGATCATCGGTGCATTTGTCATCAGGCCCCTCGCTACCTCCTCATTGGTGACATTCTGTATCGATGTGGGGTCGATGCCATACTCCGTTGATGTTTGACCATCGATGAAGCAGACAAAGTCTTGAATGATTTCCATAGCAGTGCCTATGGTGGCCACCTCTCAAGAATTTCCACCGCCCAGAAAATCATTCGATCAGACTACTTCTGGCCCACGTTGTGTCATGACTACATCCATGCTGTGAAGCGATGTGACAATTGCCAGCTTTATGCAACCAAAGCATGAGCGCCACCCAATCATCACTTTTGGCCCCTTTTGAAAATGGGGCATAGACTTCATGACTTTCAACCCTCCATCTAAAAATGGACACAAGTACATCATCGTGGTAGTCGATTAATTCATCAAATGGGCCAAAGCCATTCATACCTTCAACAACACCGTTGACACTGCGACGCATTTTTTCTTCAACCACGCCATTTCCCTCTTTGTATTCCCACTACAGTTAGTCTCCGATCATGGGAAACACTTTGAGAATGAGGTCTTTGTCGAACTATCCTAAAATTTAGGATTCTCCCATGAGTTCACCTCCCCATACTACCCTCATTCCAATAGCCAGGTATAGGTGATCAACAAGGTCCTCAAAACCATGTTGTGGTGCATGATTAAAAAGCATAAGACCAATTGGCATCATATGTTGTTTTTAGAACTATGGGATTATTGCACGGCAGTTAAAACTGCCACTAGTTTTACACCATTTCATCTTGTCCATGGGGTCAAATCTACCCTCCCCATTGAGTGAGAAATTCCCACATTGTGCACCGCTATCGAGATATTACCTGACACTACTCCAATGGAGTAGCACTTGTTGAACTTAGAGTCATTGGATGAAGACTGTCAGTCTTCATTACAGAACAATGAGGCAACTAAAAAATGGTCAAAGGCCACCTTTGACTTCCATTTCAACCTTCGCTCATTTAATGAAGGAGACCTTGTCCTTGCCTACGATATCGCTCATGATACCCTCTACCATGGAAAATTCGAGTCATTATGGCATGGACCCTACATCGTCCAATACTGCCTCACTAAAGGTGCATACATCCTGGCCTCTCCAGAAGGCTTGCCTGTCAAAGAACCTGTCAACGGGTTGTACTTAAATAAATTTTATACCTAAGCGTAGTTCTTCTACACTAGGTTTTTTCTTTTTTGTACACATTTGTAGAATTTCTCAATCTTCTTTTTTCCTCCATGCCTTATGTCTGATCTACCATTTTTGTTATTGACCGATGTTTGTTCCATTGGCCCACCACATCAATAATGCTGACGGAGCTAGCCGATGGACACATAATCTCACTTCGACCACTTGGGCCCTCTATACCCCCTCACATGAACTGCTCCACTCCAGCAGCATATGTTTGGGCTCAACAACCAACAACCAAGAAGAATACTCCATCATCATTGGCCTCCTTGTCTAGGAAAGTCACCTCCATATTCGCCACCTTAGCATCTTATTAGATTCCCAGCTTGTCGTCTTGTAGCTCAACAATGTGTACCATGTCCGCAATCCTTGCCTCTTCTGCAAATACCTGCAAGTTAGACTTTTATCTTGACATTTTGATTCAATCACATTTACACATATTCCATGACAATTCAATCTAATAGAAGATAATATGGCTAACCTAGTGTTAGATTATCATTTATCACATCAAGACACCATTACACATACATAAATCATCAAAAGTTTGTCACATCATATAGATTAGACATCATCAAAAGCATCACAAAACATAATCACATGTGAACGTCACTAAGATCATAAACATGTATATCCATATATATATATATATATATATAACGATCGTTGTATCATCAATGTTTACAAAAAATGGTACCCATTGTACATTGCCTGTAGGTAGGTGATCCCCCTCATTCCTATAGGTACAAAATAGGTGTCACACTACCCTATACAAAAATGGGCTTCCAGGCCTATATAAATACAAAAAATATACATCAAGAGAACTCATGGTTCCTCTAGAGGACCACCATTAGGTCCTCTATCTGGAGGAGGTACCCCACCAGCTGGGGATCCTCCAGGTCCTGGGGGTAGTCACCCATTCATAGCTTCACCCGCTACAACTGCTTTGCGGATCAGGGTCTGAAACTCTTTCAGAAGGCCCATGCACTGCTCCAAGACTCCCTCGTCCTGGATCTGAATCTACATGCCCTTAGTCACTCCCTGTAGCACCACCTCTAACTGACAGAGAAATTCCTCCAGCACCCCACCGACCTCTCCCTGAGGCGCATTCAACGGCCCTGCAACGGGGTCATCAAATCTATGTCCCTTACCATATCTCACATCATCATCTAACCTCACAACAACCTCATCCCTCCGACGTCTCTCTACAGCCTGCGGCTCTCCCCATGATAGTCTCAGGGGCCCCTGACAAGTTGACCTTCTAACCAACTCCACCTCTTGACATCGTGGCCTCACATATGCACACACACAAAAAAAATGATAGCATCAACATCCATCCATACATAAAACATATGCTATACTATCAAAATCACAAAACATAAAACACATCAAGATACCTCTATGGTCCCAATCCTCTCCAAGAGGTAAAACCATATCTAGGTCCTGGCAGTAGTCCATCCCACCATAAGTATACCACAGTATAATCTATGCCATATGGTGCCACACATGTGCCATATCGGTTGTAAAATAATGGCCACCCTCCCCACCTCCATGTCATACCAAAATGGATGTCCACTGCATCAGACATGGCTCCCGTGCATCAACCATCGGCAGCAAAACTCTAGGGTGCAACATGGGCACCCTCTCCAAGAAGCACGCCGCCAAGATCAAACCAAAGGAAAAATCACCCGATTCGGCAGCCCGACAGCGGTTGAGCTTCCCCATCATCTTGGTGTGCAACATCAATCCCCAGGAAAAATTCTCTCCACCCAATACTCTCTGCATAATCCTCATCTAACCACCATTGATCCAATGAGTATTTAAGGATATGTAGATCCTCACAATAATCCCTGTGATGCAATGATGCACGAGTGCATCCATCACCCCAATCCGAACAACCGATACTGACATAAATTCCACCCCTGAACAATACATCTGTGCCAGGTCTGCCAAGTGTGCATCCCCTGGAAACTAGGGATCAGTGGGTAGGGCCCTCCCCAAAAAAGGGAGCCCGGTCAAGAAATACACATCCTCCATCGCAGAGAATGTTAGCTAATCCCCTCGCACAATGAAGCACTACAACTTAGTGCTCCACATAGAAATCAAAAACTATAGCAGGTACTCCTATGCTCATAGGAGTGGGCAGTCGAAGAAATTTAGCAACCCACAGGCTGCCAAAGGTCCCTAAACACCTGACTCATCTCTCACCACCTCCCTGAGGTGCACCCAGTCCCTCACCCTCCAGTGGACTGGCATTCTAAACTGATCACCTGCATTCACACAAACAACACTTGATCAACCATCACAATTCATAAAATGAAAAACCTAAAAAAAGACAAGTTTTTTTCAAACCCCCTAGCTTTGCCTCATGTGTGTGGATATCACCCCCATAGGTGCGCACATATGCGTGCATGTTATTTGCACAGTTGCGTATCAATGCAAAGATTTTAAAGACACAAATGTGCATCAATGCACATCTATCACACTCATAGGCATGCATTCATGCTCACCTGTTCGCTACACAAATGCGCCTTGGTGCGCAACTGTCAGAGAAATAATTGTGCACATTGTGCAGCTGTCTTTTGAACATGCATGCATTCAATGCACACTTGTTTTCCTCACTCATGCGCCCCCATGTGATACTTTCCTCTCTACATCCATTCACCCAAGCACGAGTATCCCTCGATCGCCTGCACACTGGGGGGCCCACCCTCACAAAATATGACAGTACAACCATCTGTACAAACCTATCCAGAAATGAAACCCGAACTATTATGCAGGAGGATGAGACCACTAACCTGACTCTCGCAAACCTTGGATCGGTTGGCTCAAACTCTTAAAATCTATGGATCTCCTCTCAAAACCTCTTGTCAAATCGCTATGGAAACAGGTACAAATGAGGTGGCATTGTGGGCCCTATAGCCACATATAGTCCCCTTTGCCAAAATTCAGTTCTCAATTATAGGAGCTCAGAGCATCGATTTTATGATCCGTCTTCAGCCATGGGATTATGATCTCGCTGCTTACACAGTCACATTCCCCAGGTCACCATCCATCCTCATCCCCAGGGGAACATTTTTCTCACATCACGCCCAGGTATGCATGCTCATGTTCAAAATTATCAAATAACTGTTATATGTTCTTTATCCTTAGATATTGTTTACGTTGAGTACTTGGTTTTTATGTGTGAAGGTACTTGGTCACAATAAATCAGCCCAACCCCTTCAGGTAAATGCTCGACACTGACATGTATTCATTCCCTTTGAATACCATTTGCATATCCCAGTCACACCCTCCAAAATTTTCCTGTAGGATCCTCACATCCAGCTCTGCAGTACCATCACCTCTGCTTCATTTCAAGTACTGTCACCTGGTAGCACTCTCCCCCACATGATTTTTCCCATTCACAGTCCCCCATCTTGGTACTTTGACACTCATGCTTCTTTCACCCCCCAGGGATGGGAGTCCCGATAGTCTTACACATGTTTGAGAATCAGCCACATACTCCTCATTTTTCTATCTTTCCCAATGGACTCCCAGGTTCTCTCATCATGGTTTCAATTTGACTACACCACTATAGTATCATTAACCTTCCATTTCATCCAGAATCAATTTTACCATCTGCAAATTTCCCTCCATTCATTTACCTCATACAAAAACCCACCCATGGGGCCCCAACCCTCCGCCAATTCTCCATACAACTTGCACCCTCACAGGCCAAGCCATCTTGCACTAGGGCACTCACTTCTGTATCTGCAAGATTATCCAAACTTATTCTTTATTCATTCCATAATTGTACAAAGCCTTTGTTTCCAACATTTACATATATTTTTCTTGTCGCTTTTAGCGACCTTCCTTTTCTGGAAAAGCAAACCCCGTCGCCCTTGGTTGGGGCATTCCTTTACATTCTAATCTTGTTGACATCATCCATAAACCCTAATTATCCCACACTTCATGTGCCCCCGATCTCTGAGTTTGTCCACTTTGTCACGCCTCTAGCCCAATTTAAACCCACGTCTAGTCATCCCCTTGACGCTAGATCTAGTTTTACGATTTCTACCACTCATACTTCACATATATCCCTAACCAAGGGTAGTCTTGAGTCTCACCACATCTTGACTTCGTCCATATTCCTCATCAGTTCCTGATCTCATCATGTGGATTTCATGAAGCCCTTTGCTTCTTGGAGTCACGTATCCCTTTATGTCGACATCAACATAGTTTCTAGAAGGGACACAATACCTTGACTCTCATTACCTTTAAAATGTGGAGTCTCAGACGACACAGGGAGAACCATCATTTCTCTTTGCTTTCATTGACCCCCATAGCATTTGACTTCAACACAATCTCATGTTACGGTGGGTCTTACTTTGTGACTATTTCATTTGTTTTATACTAGTTGAAGACCTCTAAAATTTGTTGGGCCATCAATGCCTGTGAGTCATTGACACTTCCTACAAGTGTCATCGCCTCTTTTCAGAGTATTTCCACCATAATAATTGTCATATTCCATTATCAAACCACCCTGGAGGGAGCTGTAGTTATCTACATCAACATATAGCTTCAGTTATTGTATTACATATTTGAGTTACATGACACGAGCATGGGGCATGCCTACCTCATTTGTATACAATTATTATTTTCCCACACCTAGAGAAAGTTTTGGGTCCCACAGTTTCCCCTCTCTCTCCACTGGATTGCTCTTACAGTTCCTATCAACACTCTTTCTTACAATGGTACTCTCAGTAGAATAAAAAATTATGTATTTTAGCTATACATATGCTCCTAACCTCACACATTAGGGGGCATCTGTTATCACTGAAATTTCATCCAAAAATGGTTACAGGAATCCAAAATCTCCAAAAACCTATTAGTTCATTCATAGCCCCAAAAATACATTTCCAAAGAGCACAAAAAATATACAACTAGATATAAAATTGACATGCGCTCAGACTCTAAAGGAAGCACATGCACACGTGCAAGTCAAAAATGTAGGAAAAGCGCATATGCGCCTGATGTGCAACTGTGTACGCAAAAAGCCACACACACCTGAGAACGACACATTTATGGTTCTTGTCAGCCCCTCACCCACTTCTGGTTCATCTCCCAAGTCATTTTGACCCTCAAATACAAGTTGAATCCGAGTGGGGAGCTGGTCAAAGACCTAAGGGTTCCCGAGAGGGCCCCTTGTTCACACTAAAGACCGATTGGATAATGCCTCAAAGATTTGCTACAAAAAGAGGCCATGGGTGCACTATGAATTCAAGAATATCATTGTATTTTTATTCCATCTCTATTCTCCTACAAGGAACCTCTTTCCTTCTTGGAGCATATTAGCATCATTTCATTAAGCTATTCACCTCACCTTTTGAGGGAATAAGATTGGATTTCTTCACCATTTCCTTTCTAGTTTGCTTCTTTTAGGAAGAGCTATCACATAGGGGATTCAAGAGCCCTCCCTTAGAGGAAGAGGGGATGCATACGTATCCCTTTCTCTTTGGTGTTTTCCCATTAATACAATCTATCCATTGGTGGCATGAATATTGGTCAATTGTTTGATTGATTTTGGTTCTAATTTCCTTATGCATTGTAGTTTCATTTCTTTAGTTGTTATTAGCTTAGTTGTTTGTTTATTTCATGTGATTGAGTCATTTTATTCATACACTGAATTCTATCATATTTATCTAACCCAACTGGAATTGCAGATGTCCCTCTTTTGCTCATTCAAGTGTCAAAAATGATACAACAAAAGGTTTTATTATGTTCCTCTAACAAATCGGTTTTATTATGTTCCTCTAACAAATCTTTCTTGTGACTACTTTAACTTGCAACTCCCTTGTTTCATTGTCTAACAACTCCTGAAATTTTCTCCACCTCATGAGTTAGTAATAATTACATCATTTTAGTTGTTATCATAATCATTTCCCATTAATATCACATATACATTCATTCACAAAGATGCAATCCATACATGCATTCAAGAATAACAATTTTATCATGCATAATTGTAACTCTACCACTTTAACACTATGCATGAGTGAAACTCTTCATGCATATATTTTCGATGCATTTTTGCATTGAATTCATAATGCCTAATATCTAATTCATGTATCTCACCATTGGTAAATTGGAATGTCTGGACAATTCCTTGACACATTTTCCATACACTTCCTATTTCTTGCCCAACTATTTTGATGCCTTCCTTTTTGACTCAGACACTACACCCACAAAGAATATAATTTTGTGGTGTTCATTAGTGTTAGAAAAAATGTTGTCATCCAAACATCATTTAGAAGTAGGAATTTCATTGGATATTGTTTTGGTACATATCCTTTCCATAACCAAGGCTTTCCATAATAAACCATGTGATGGTCTCATACATGACTATATTTTCTAGCATCCATTCTTATAAAAAGGTCATACCCTTTATTGCTTTGGTTATTAGCTCATAACCAAATTAACATGGAATTCTACTATGTCATTATATGCATTCAAAACTAAGAATATTTTATAATTATTATAGGTCTCCAGCCTTTACCACACCTAGTGGTATCTTTTTCCTATTAATTCATACACATAATACAATAATTTGATAAAATGAACTCTGGCTGAGGAAATTCTTACCAAAATTTCATTTAGAAATTATGTAATAAAATTACATAAAACTCATACTTTCATAACTTCCATTAGATAAATTTAATGCTACATAAATAACATAGAATCTCCCAAGCCTCTGTTATAAGTGTTTTTTTTTCTATTATGGTTCATAGCACAAATATCGCTACATCCACGGTAATCCCCTACGAAATCTAGAGAACATCGGAGGGTCAAGTATTTTGGGAATATTTGTTTCATAAGGAGAAGCATGTTGCATCCATCTGACCAACACATGCATGACCAATTTACATTTCCATCCATGCTCTCATATTGGATTTTATATCTTCAACTTCTATTTACTCTTCTGGACCAAACCAGTTCAACCTTTCCTTGATTGAAAATATCATCCCTTGTAGTTTCTTGCACCATTCTCTTCTCTTTTCTTAGCCACCCAACCTTAAACATAACCTACATAGTTCTCCAGCGTCCTGCAATCCTACCCAAATTTTTAGTTTTTCAATTGAGATATTTTCTCTTCAGATTTTATTTATTTTGCATTCGATACCAAGAACATAATCATTTTTCTTCTTCATGGTTCCTTATTGTTTTATTTTCAGAAAAAATCATATCCATGTTTGAATCCTTTTGGATTGACATCCCAATGAACCCTATCAATTCACTCATCCCTTTGGAATGTACTCAACATTCCTTTTCATTGTTGTCACAGTTCCTCAAATGTTGCAGAATACTCTGTATAACTTGGTATCCATATAAGAGTACATTTCCACTATCTTAAATTACTCTTGACTTCATCCAATCTCTAATGAACTTATCTTTGAGTAATTCCTTCGCTAGGAGTTTGATTGCACCAATATAGATCCAATATGCATACAATATATTGATTTATGCGTATGTCGACACTCTTTACTTATTATATACACCTTCATTTCTTTACCTTTGAAGTGGTGATATTCATACCATGCTTCCACTGTGATACTATGATAACCATGATGGAAGTACTACCCCCAAACTATGTGATTGTTCCTTTGAGATGTTATCCTTATCTTCAAGCTTATACTTTGCCTTCCTTTATTAAAACAATGACATATTGACATATAAATCTTTTTTTTTAATGTTTCTCCCCTACTGTACTGCCTTATCTGTGCATTGGATTCTTTAGGAGTTCACGGAATTTCACTAATTCATTCACTAAATGATCTATTCTTATGTCCATATTCCATTGAGCACTCTGATTAACATGAGTGTATTTCCTGTAGTGGCTTCCAAAGACTTTATGGTTGCACCCAGATTCATACCTTAATATTCTTCAGTCTTGACCTATGATCATATTATGAAAGATTCTTGTCATAAAACTCTTTCCTTGAGTACCTCTACTTATATCTAACCAAATTTCAATCTTCCCACCTGTTATGAAAACAATCTCCCCACACATTCATGGTATCAACATTATGCATATCCATTACTCATGCTTTATCATGAAACATGAAACATGGATGGTATCTTTTTTACTCTGCATTCCCAAATAGGATGCATATTTTTCATCTTGAATCCTTTTCCAAATCATATTTCCATTGAAAGTCTTCTATATTACTCACTTAATATAGAAATCTTCAACAAGTAGCTTCCTTAAGCAATCATTCCACATTTTGAAGAACTGGCCCTGCCTTGTTACTCATACATGAAGATTCCACTTTTCTAAAGACAATTTGCTATGCTTTATCATCAACGTTAATTTCAGTTTACAACATATTTATTATAAAAGATAACAATTCAAAAATTCTTGTTAAAGCAAGCATACCACCACAATATACAATTTTGGTAACATGTGCACAATTTTTCCCTTTCATGGTTACCAAAAATATTATTCTGAATTCTATTACCCATCTCCCAATTTTGGGTGATTAAATGAAATCCTATATCCAATACCTTTCCAATGACTATTTTATTTCTCAATTATGAGTTTTGAGCAGAAAGTTATGGTCATTTGATTATTACCCAAAAACTCCTCATGTTCACCTTTTATCCATGAGCAATGCCTATGCATATTTTCATATGCTCCTTATCAATTTGATAGGATCTCAAATAGGTTTCTTCATAATCATAATTTGGACAATCTATCCACGTTTTCACCTATTTCTGTGTTCTGGGCTATTAGATACATCATGCTAAAGTTTCAAGTCAATTAGTATTTTTTTAATTTTTTTTGGCGATGAATGCTACATGAACCTTCTATGCCCTCTTCAAGTTTTTTAACGTTCCCATAATTTTAATTCAATTCCATGAATGTGTTCAATGGTTTAATATATTTCCATAGACTACCCCTATGCCTCAATCTGATTCTAGAGCAGGAAGTTATGGCCTTCAAAATTTAACCAGGGCTTAAAATTTACTCTCCATTGCCTGGGTTGTAACTCACTCATCCTATCTTTGTTTGATGAATGGAATACACTTTTAGAAATATATCATCGATCTCTTTCATTTGAGCCGCATAAACAAATAATTGGTGCATTGTTTTTTAGTAGATAAAAACATTGTTTAGGGCCTCAAAAACTCCCTGCAAAAACATAACCTTCCAAAAATACCAAATGTCACAGAAAATCACTAGTTTTCTATTGTTGTAGATGTCTAAATTGATTTCATGCACACCCATTTGAAAATATACACCCATGTTTAGATTGCACAAGTTTTACATGGGAAAACCCAAACTGTGGTTCATGCACCGCACATGTATATCCAGTGTGCACCAATTTTTTGTCCCGCCAATCTCTAATGTGCACAAATTTTGTGTCGCACACCAAAATATACTCTACACAACTTTTTTGTTGCGCACTAATATCTACCGCACACAAATTTTGTGTTGCATGACAATATCTAGTGCGCACAACGTTTTTGTCACACACCCATATTTTTCATGCATTGCAATCTACACACCACACAACGCCAAGGTTCAGTGCACTCACATCGCGTGCCAATAATGCTTGTGCTCCAACAATTCTACTTTTTCATGGCACAAATATTTAACGAGAACACACTGCATACCAACATTGTCTACGCACCAACAAATTTTCTCTGCGCTCTACCAATACTCAATGTGAATACCTTGCGCACCAATATTATGCATGTGCCATGAGCTCTACACTGTGCAATGGAAAATTTCATTGCACTCAACCACACACCAATATTATGTGTGTGCCACCAATTCTACACCACGCAGTGCAAAAGTTTTAGTACGCACACCTGCACACCATTATCTTTCCACACATCACTAACTCCGCACTGCGTTATGAAAATTTTAATGTGCACACCCACACCATTATTTTTCCATGCATCACTAGATTTTCACCACGCAACATCAAATTTTAGTGCACACATCTATGCACGATTATTTTTCCATGCTTAGCTAGTTTTTCCATAATTTTTGTTACAAAAATTGGAAATTTTGACCTGGGCGCAATGGCCGCTCTGTAAACTAAAACATTCGGCCATCTATAGACCCAAATTTTACCCATTAGAAATTGACATTGCTTAAATTATTTTTTGGATCGATTCTTCACATTACACATGAGATTTCTCTCAATTTTACTGCAATAATTTAATCAACAAGTTGCAGACATACTCTAGAAATTAATTCTCTGTGAATTACTGCTTCAACATTCTGCTAACTCGGCCCATCTAGGCTCAGTGTTGAAAACTAGGCTATGATACCAATTTGTAATGTCCCCGTAACCAACAACTCAACAACATTGCTCGGATACCAATTTCTAGCATTCTCGACCACCTGTTGGGCTATGCCACTTAAACTTTTGACTCTGATACAAATTTAAATCATAAAAATACTCTGGAAATGCATAGATTCATACAAAATAATAACATAAATATGCATGAAAAATACGAAGGAAAAACCCATGAAAACAAGTGCATAAATATTAACACAACACCTGAATTAACACACAATTAAAATACTAAAATTTTCTGCATATGAACAGAGTTGAGCATAATAACAATAAGAATTTATGAACTCCATTATCATAGATATTCCATAACATAAGACACATAATTATACACATAGTAAATCAAATAAGAACATGAAATACACTTATCTCATGAAATAAACACCAATTGCATGCAGACCTTCCACCTTCCTCCCATCCATAGACCACACTACTCATAATCTCAACAATGGGTCACCCCCAAGATAGGGATAAACTCTACCAGGGCATGGGGAGTGCTATTCCAGTCTAAGGTTTGATAATTTTTAGAATCTCTCAGTCCAAGGTGTCCAATTGCTACAACTAACCTACAGTCTCTCATTCCTTAATGCCTTTCTCACCGCAGGAAGTGTGCCCCATCTCTTCTCAACAGTCCCTTGGTTTCCCCAGTTTCCTTTTGGGGATTTAGCAACATGCCAGACATGAAGTCTCATATCCCAGTAGCTATTTTCCAACACACTAGGGAACAATTCTAAGTAGCTTATTGCCCACCTCTTCAATCTGTATAAAAAACAAGTACAGGTACAGATGGTAGCATCGATGAGTGGATGGTAAGATTCATGAATGAACAATGAATCCCCCTCAAATAAACTAAGTCTCTCTCTTATATATGCATGTTCATTTTATGAAACATGGAACTCAAGGAACTCCCTTGTCCCCCACTTTAGAAACTTAGGATATATATTCATATCCATACTTTATACTTTAAGGAATATTAATATAATATTCCTTTGGGATTAAGCTCCCCTTGCTTAGCCCCTTTTCCCTAGCTAGTGGAGTTTATCCCCTCATACTCTTTTACAGGGTTGGTCTGTAGTAGTGATGTGTTTTCATTAATATTTGCATTTGATTACATATAACAATGATGGATCACTAGCCATTAATTTAGTATCTGGCTCTCCAGACTAATAACCACACATGCACTCTGCCTCAATACATATGTAGTCATATATATATATATATATATATATATAACTCGACTTTGTGCACTTCCATGTCATTTCAACGCACTTACCCAAGTGCATGCAACACTATGAATTGTGCACCCTTGTCTTGATAATAAATATCCATGCACTTACCCAGGTGTGTGCAACACCAAAACCAGGTGCCAATCACTCACTAGCCTATATGAATATTTACATTTACCATTGGTACCAACGAATCACCATTTTATGTGTTCATTTACATTTATATATACAATTGGGGTTCAACCTAATGGTATTACATTCCCCTCCCCCTTATTTTTCCATTGTCCTCGGTGTTGGATTACTGAGAGGGTGTGGGGGGTGAATCATTAATAGAGAAATTTAATCATTTTTCACCATAAAATTCAAGTGTTATATCAATGTAGCATTATCAACCAATAGTTTCAAAGTAAATAAACAATGAACAAAAGATAAATCACACACATACACATTACACCAGTTTTTTACGTGGAAACCCAAAGTGGGAGAAAACCACATAATTTTTTTTCTTATATGTCTTTAAGAATTACATTCATTGGAAGCACCAACTTCCTTTGTTTTCCAGCTGCAATTGGAAGGAGGCTCCAACCCCCTAGCTTCTCAAGATACAACTTGAGGGAAGCTCCAACTCCTCAATTCTCTAGCTACAATAAGAAGGAGGCCACAATCCCCTATGTTCTTAAGCTACAAACGGAAGGTGGCTACAACCACCTGTACTTTCCATGTCCAACCGCCCTAACGTAGAAGTATAATGATGGAACCACTGTCACACTATCGCTGTGAGATATACTAATGTAAACATGTACCAATCAACTTGCACCAAACACCCTGTACCAATAATATGAACCATTCATAAACCTGTACCTCAACCTATACCATAAACAAGTGCATGAACCATGCACCAACCTGTACCAAATAACTTGTAATCAACATGTACCATAAACAAGTGCATCAACCATGCACCAACCTGTACCTCAACCTGTACCATGAACAAGTGCATCAACCATGCACCAAACCTATAAAAATAACATGTCACAACAACCTGTCCAAACAACCTATCACAAAAACATATCTCATCAATCTTATGAACCAAATCATATCTACTCACCAAGATCAATTACCAAGACAACTCTCAAATATGTGCATCAACCAAGTATAGCACAACAACTCATAATCATCACCAAGATCAATATGTGCTTCTAATAATATACCACTACAAGTATTCTACATCATCCATAAACCATGTGTCAACAATACTACTAAAAAGTTCCTCCAATCATGTACCAAGTATGTACCAATCATGTATCAACTACTCATCAACTATGACTCATAATTATGTACCAAAATCATCAAATATACACCTCATGTATGTGAAAAATCATCAACTACTTGTCTCAACCATGTACCTCATCAATTTCATCATCCAATTCTTATTTTTAAATCTGTAATAGACCTGGTGTATATGATCACATAACTGCAAACCTTCCTTAACATTAACAACAAGCGACTAGCATTTTCATCAAACTTTACTTTAGTCTCACATGACTAGTTTTGGATTAGTCAACAACCCTAACTTGAAATAATCATAACTATGTACCTGTAATGAATAAATATATGAAAAGTACACAATGCTATTCAGTGTGTTTTATGCAATTCCTCTAGGTGTTACTACTTGGAACCTCTCAGAAAAGGAGGTATAGATAAAAAGGCATACCTTGTTGAATTCTGGCTTATTCTAGAGAGCGAACTTGTAGAGCATGCCCCACGCAGAATATTTATTGTGTAGATATGAAAATTGTACATAGAATAATATAGACTATACTATAACCAACACATTTGGTCTTACTGAATTGGGATCTGTTATGAAGAAGCTGTGACATTTTTACCTGAAACACTTGTTTTATACTAGTTTCAGGACTAGCCACAAACCCTATTTTCCACGGAGTGTAACTCCACAAATACAACGACCCACAAGCATAAAGTTGTACCAAAACTACTTGGATATGTTTCCTCAATGGAATCCCAATTTCACTGTCTGAGTCATTCTATAAAAACATTTATTTCGAAAACGGTGAGATGACCTGTAAATAACATACCTTAGAAAGCATCATCAAAATAATTTATCCTCCCTTCAATTTCAGCCTTCTTTAATTCACCTTCCCTTTGAAATTCATCTTAGATATCCTTTGGTTACTTGAATCACTTGTAGATATTCAATATTCTCAATTTTTATTAAAATGAGATAGCCTTACATATTATTTATACTTCCATGTAGCTTCCTCAAGGGGACGTTACCTTTTAACCATCTTAACCCACTTTCCTTATTTTAGGGTTAACCCACTTCTAACCACTTGCCAACTTAGTGATTTCCCCATTAAATTTATTATTTAAATATTTTATTTTTTATTCACTTTGAATTATAGTACACTCATCACTTCACTTTATTATTTACCTTCTAAAAATATCTTAAACCACTTTGACTACTTTGACCTTTTGGGGCTTCTAGATGACTCATGAGGGTTCTCCAACTTCACATGTCCATAACTCTCTAACTGTGAGGAGTTATGTGACGTTCCACATACCACTAGAAATGGCATAACATGTACTATCCATATATAATAGTATTACCTTCAAATATACCAAAACGCATACCATTATCCATGAAACAATCTTGGGTCCATTACCCAAACCTGGGTTCTCCAACTTCACATGGCCATAACTCTCTAACCATGAGGAGTTATGTGATTTTCCACATACCACCAGAAATGGAATGACATGTAATACCCATTTAGAATAATCTTAGCTTCAAATATATTAAAAATCATACCATTATACATCAAACAAACTTGGGTCCATTATTGAAACCTTTGTGCAACTAGAATTCGCTACCAAAATTTCTCCAAGGGTTGACATCAATCACTAAGGGTTGAAATAAATCTACAATATCACTATCCAATGGTTGAAATCAATGAAAACCAACAATCCATACCAACTTTCCATCAACCTAAGCCAACTGTCTAACAATCTCCCCCTTTGGCATTGATGGAAACACCAACATTGATGGCAACACTTAGTCATGATAACATTCATGCTTATACTCCTCATCAATGTTTCTATCTCCCCCCCTTTGACATCAATGGAAAAGGGTATATCCATTTAGGGACTCTCCCCCTGATTGAACTCTCCTGGGGTTTCTCCTCCTATATACATGCCTCTGTGCTCTCTCTCCAAGTATTTCTATCTTGCATCTGATAAATCTCTCCCCCTTTTTAATCAATGGAAAATGTATCTTTCCATCCAGGGTTGGTCCCCTAACTAAACTTTCCTTAGGGATACTCCCCTTGATTAAACTCTTCTTGAAACTGATCCCCCAACTTGAACTGTCCTCTTTATGGTGCTTCCTTGTGTAAATCTAAGACATATAAGATAAGAATTCAAAAACATTCATTTTGGAGTAGAAATTAATCTGAGTCTCTGGAAAAAATGCTCAAAGGCTTCCCTTGGAATCGGTTTTGTAAATATGTCTACCAGTTGTTCTTTTTTCCTCACATATTCAACTCTGATTTTCTTCTCTTCAATCTATTCTCGTAGAAAGTGATACTTTATTGGAATGTTCTTCTTCTTGGAGTGCATCACTAGGTTCTTTGAGATATTGATGGTTCTTGTATTATCAAAATAGATTGGAATGGTCTCATCATACTCAACCTGTATATCTAAGTAGAATTTTTCTCCACTAGTGCTTCGTCGGTAATCAATGCAACCTTCCCAATCTGCATATGTGTAGGCAATAAGTGATAGATCCTTTCCTTTTGGATACAATAATAAAAAATATGATCCAGGTGGATATCAAGGGCCACCCACCTTTTCCAAATGGCTCAAAACAATTTTCTGGCCATTTTGGCAATTTACTATTTTTAGTAGGTTTTCACTTCCGAGGCCATTTTGAGGGCCTAAATGAAGTTTTTTTGAGATATACATTCTCAATGATAGCTGAAAGCATGATTGAGCCCCCAAAATGAATCTCCTCGGTGATACCTTTCCAACGAGCTATCACATGCCTAAAACAGAGATCGTATGCAAAAGTTACGACCCCGTGAAGTTGATGCACCAACTTACCCAAACGGGGCCCACATGACTTTTGGCGCTTCATCTCCTAGGGTTAGGTTTTTGGATTTCTAGGAATTTTGGCATTCCCGATTATTGTAAAAAGGCCTCCAGAGCTTCATTGTAACCATCTTCTTGCGAATGCGAGTAGCTGTCACATCTCTTCTCAGAGATAAGCTGCCACCATTCTAGCGAGTCTTTCACTCTGTATCTTTACAGTCTCTGTACATTTCTTTCATTAATAGAAATTGTGTATTACTGTATCTCTGTTTTTATGGTTGCATCTCTGATATATTTCTGTTATATTACTGGATATACGCGATATCTCTGTGCATTTCTTTATTATATCTCCACTCTCATTTCGTGCCGAAAATAATCCGGATCAATGGTATCAGAGCATGCTTCTCTTGTTCGTTTTTTTCAGTGCATGTCCCCGACGAGGTCTGAGTATAGCAAGTTGGGTCTTGAGCTTGTCTCTCTTGAGGACAATCGCTCTCACACACCCAAGAAACCATCAATGGCGGAAGAAAAGAAAAATGATGGAGCAGACGAGCCTATCAGTCTGTTGCTTGAGCAAGCTCTCACGTGACAGAGGGACGAAATGATGGAGAATTTTTCCCACATCCTTCAACGCCTGCCGATAGCATCAGGTGAAT